>CAAKHB010007871.1:191792-223549 GCA_901007665.1 Aeoliscus strigatus
TTCTTCTATCTTGTCCTTTTTGGCGGATTTCTGATCTTGTAAATAAAATCAATCAGCCAGCAAGTGAAGGAATATTGCCCACTAATAACTAAAGTTATCAAGGTCATCACATTGATATATTGATATTGCAGTTTCACAATTGCCTGAAAATAAGGTGTTTTGATGTCCAGAAACAATGCGACACGTTGCTATTTTCTGTTCTACACACTGATTCTTAGTGATGCTCGTTTGTATGTTATGTGGCGTTATTCTCAAGGTGTGCACAAGTTGTGAAGACAATGCAGGCACCATAGGCTTTTGTGTGGAATGTGGAGAGTGGCTGTGTAAAACGTGCGTGGAGGCCCACCAGAGGGTTAAAATCACCAAGGACCACAAGATCCACACAAAGGAGGATGCTGACGCCGCCTCTGGTAAAATGAACGACCTTCTTGGTAAAAGGACAGTCAGTTTTAAATGTTTGTTTTTTTTTAAGGCCTGTGTAACGATGAACCTTAGCTGAAACAGTGGATGTGATGCTGCTTAGTGGCTGTTGCTATGGAAACAGTCCTGCAAAGTAGTAGTTCCTCATACCTCCTAACTTCTGACCACAGTTCTGTTTTGTATCTTGTTTGTTAACTTTGCACATGTACTGGTTGACACTAGGGCTGTCAGTCTTGAGGGAACAGTGAACCTTGGCTCAGTTTCAGAAGAGGTCATTGTTGACTGCTTCTTCTGGGGTGCTGCGTCTGCTAACGTAGCTCCATACACATCATAATTCCGGAGCTTAGAACTCTTAGCTGCTTTCCGCCATCTTATAAACAATGTACATCATGGGTGACGGCATGGACGGTCACGTGCGACGTTCATACAGGACATCATACATTCAAATTGTAGTTTTCAACTTTGAATATGTTTATTTTTATAACAATTGGAATAGTTTTCAAATAGCGAAGTTCATTCTGAGAGCCCCAGTTTTATTGCTTATTTTTCCTTTTTCAAAGAAGGTAGCTTTAATGTTGAATTTGCATATCTTGTTATTCCTTTTCTGTTGAAAATCACTTGTGTCTTCTCGTCTGTCTCCATAGAGTCGGTCAGCACACCAGGGCAGAGGCCTGTTTTCTGTCCCATCCACAAGCAGGAGCCACTGAAGCTTTACTGTGAGACCTGCGACACGCTGACCTGCAGGGACTGCCAGCTGCTGGAGCACAAGGAGCACAGGTATGACAACGTACCGTAGCACTGCTAATGGTTACTAACACCGTCTGCTGACTCCATGTCCCCACACACTGTGTTGTCACGTTTATTTTATTTGGTAAAGTTAGATCAGGATGAATTTATTTGGTTACTTTAATTTGTTTTCTACTTTGACAGTCATTTATTATTTAAGTTGAATCTTTCTTGAGACTGTACTGAAAGTGAATATTGTGCTTTCAGTTTTCCTTAGCCTTTGTGGATGTAACCTTATCAGGCAATAATGTTTCAAACAGCTGAACCTGATGAGTACACACAGACTTAACATGAGAGATGAGGGCAGTGAAGCAGAAGGCTGCAGACACAAATCACTCAGCTGTGCAGTCCTGCATCAGGATGAGATGTGAAATGTGGATGCATCCCTCAATACAGATTAACAGAATAATAATACAGTATTATTGATAAAATAGTGATCTGGATCTGTTTGTCCCTGCTCATTGTCAACTGTACATATGCTCTATTCATAGTCTTTATTTATAAGAAACTGCACTAAATCTGCATATTTAGCCTTGACATGTTTAGTTTTAGTTAAAATGTCTCAGATTTTCTAGTAATTTGTGTATGCCATCAGCCAAAGTTTTATTTTATCATTTTTCTACTTTTAGCTGTAGCAAGTATTAATATAATTCAATCCAGTTCTATTCTATTGTAATCCTGATCCAAATCCTCATCCCTCAAAAGCAAGAAAGCACAGTTAAGTCCATGCATGATATCTGAAATTAAATCGGAAAAATCTTGTTTGTTCTTTGCAGGTTTGTTTGTTGTTGCATTATTGTAAATCAAAAATAAACTCTCACTATGAAATATACTCACACATACACACACTGTTTAGTAAAGCAGTTAACAGCGTCATCATCTATAATCAGGTACCAGTTCCTGGAGGAGGCGTTCCAAAACCACAAAGGTATCATTGAGACCAGCATGGCTAAACTACAGGATAAGAAGAACTACGTCCATTACTCTGTCTCTCAAGTCCAAAGCAGGTAGAAGATTTCCCATCTTCTGTGCTGCTCCTTCACACAATCACAGATTATACTGAAGGTTTGTTTCCCTAAGTGATGTGTTTTACTCTTGCTTGTGTTTTTTCTGAAATCCAGGTTAAAGGAACTAAATGAGACGCATAAGAAGGTGGAACACGAGATCAAAATTGCAGTGTTCACGCTTATAAATGAGATTAACAAGAAGGGCAAGTCCTTACTGCAGCAGCTGGAGGTAAGAAGCTTTTGTTTTTACTTAACTGTAAATACGCTGTAAATAGATGATATTCCGAGCTGGAATCCAACCAAATCCGAAAATTTGACCCAGTGATTTTCTGACCCTTGAGAAAGAGCAAATCAATTGTTTATATTGAGTGTCTGGACACACTTGACTGCGATTTAACATGCATTGGGTTTTAGGGGTGCATGATATATATCGGGCCAATGTGAACAATTACAACGTCATAAATATCGGACCGATAACTTTAATTAATTATCTGCCTGATTAAAAAAAATGCTCCAATGAGGTGAGTTGAGCATGGTGCTAGCGTACTGTGCTGTAGGTGTGTTACAGTGAGCAAATCAAGCGCTCCTTTCTCCTATCTCTGCCGTAACTTCCCCGCTGTCAGGTCAGTGTAAATGAAAACCTGAAACACCAACGGCACTTCAACAGTGTCTGGAAAGACTATGAAGATGCCTGTTGTGCTAAAGAAGCTGCTAAACTGCTGGAAAGAAAGGCTCGGGGCTGGTTCCTGTCACCACAGTGTTTGTCAGAGACGTCCCGAGGCCTAAACCCATCTGTGATTTCATCATGGAAAACGACCAGCCCTTTGCCGTCTTAGAAGATAAGGGCCTTTGTCGGCGGGTGACGGACTTCAGAGCCGTCATTACTTTTCAGACATATACCAGCGAAATCCAACGCGATCGCCACAGTTCTTTATACACCGATCGATGGAAATAAGGACATAAGCTTCAATACAGATTTATGGAAGTGTGCTTTTAGGACGACACAAGTTTTTATTATGCACTTAAATACCGCTGAAGTTTTCATTTGATAATTCAATTGAAGGTGTTTTGTTTTATAAAACAAATATGTGAATTTCTAGAAACAGAACTGCTGTTGATTTTTGCTTTGTTAATAATAGTGATGTCATAATAGTTGATTTGGTCAAATCTACAGGTTGTGAAATCCACCTTTGTTTACCAGTCTGTTACATCCAGGTAGAACTGATACATTTGTTGGTACATCAGTTTTGAGAAGTAGCAAGTTATAAAATATTTTGCATCCTTAATTACAATGGTAGTGATGCCATTTATACTGCTTGGTTAGGTTAGTGGCAGAACTAAAATTTAATTTATTTAAATGGTTTCAAGTAAAAGTTTTGTATTTTTCTGCCTCTCGTCTACTGAAAAAAAATCACACTCCCATTTCCTTACATTTGACATTTAATCAAATCAAATATGTAGTAGTTAATCGTATAATTTGAGATACGCTGTAAACCAAAACCATAAAGCAGTTTAACACACACCTACCTGCTGATAACCTGCTCATACCATTGTCATTTACCAAAGAAAAAGAAATCGGATCATGAATTTATGTTTTCATGTTATACAAGCCCTAACTCACGTCGGGTGGTTCTTCATCTTCGCGTCGCTCCCTAAAGCCATTTAACACACATCTACATGCAGTATCCCACTCATCAAAATGCTGGTACTCTCCCAACAAGGAGAAATGTTAAAAACATCCATTTTGCTTGTTTTCCTTGTGTTCAGACGTGTTTAAGGCTGACAGCTGCGCTCTGTGGAAAGTGGTTTGTCCCCCCCAAAGTGCCTTTAAGCCATTTCATGTACATGGACGTGTTGATTAATCCATGTATACCATGGTCAATTGACAAAGACACATAAATGGGATCATTTATTCATGTTTTTGTGTCTTATTTAAGCCCTTACCCGTGTCAGGTGCTTGTTTTCCTCGTCAAATGTCCAGCGCAGCTCATGTGCTGTAATGTTGTCAATGTAACACGTTGTGCCTTGGATGGATATTAGAAAACTTTTGCTGGTGTCGAACTACGTGTGCATTTATGCGTTTTTTAACGCACGGCTGCCAGCCAATCAAAAAAGAGCATTCACCCAGACCATGATATAAGTACATTTACATTATCAAATATTCAACCCATTTGTGCCTTTTTGTATATTCTAAGCTTTTGTAACAGTTGCAGCTTTTTTTCCATTCAATTAATGGTTGTTTTGGTATCAGTCTCTTCACTGGTATGTCACTTTTCTCCAGAGTGTGACCAAAGAACGCAGTATGAGGCTTGTGGCTCAGCATAAGGATACCACCCAGCTCGCCCAACAGATCAACCACGTGCTCAACTTCTGCCACTGGGCCATTTCGACTGGCAGCAGCACAGCACTCCTCTACAGCAAGAGGCCGGTATGTGACATGCACATCAGCACA
The DNA here is from genome assembly GCA_901007665.1 of Aeoliscus strigatus. NCBI lineage: Eukaryota > Metazoa > Chordata > Actinopteri > Syngnathiformes > Centriscidae > Aeoliscus > Aeoliscus strigatus. The sequence continues at coordinate 196,458 of CAAKHB010007871.1, forward strand.
TTTCACAGGATGAAGCTGATATTTGTGTTCTTAACCGACACATGGGCATGACAGGTTTGTGATGGCAACCACGAGTGCTGCAGTTAGCTTTGGTGTCATCGTGAGGGGCCAGTGTTTCAAAGGTAATCGGATTGGATTTTGGTGATCAGATTGGATAAAATTTTGAAAATGGGTTGTTCAAAAGGGAAGGAATCTGAAATTTGATTAGATTACGTACCCAGTTTTAATCTGGATAAAACCCTCAGTTTGTGTTTTTCAAAACTTTTTAGTAGGATTTGGATAACTTTGATCCAAAAAACAGGATTATCCTGATTCCATCAGTGGGTAGGAGTTCAAGGTGGATTTCATGAGGAAAATATAGTAAAATTTAAGAACTGGTCAAATGGTCAAAGATACTGGTCAAAGATAAAATGAAATCCCCCCCCAGATTCTCAGTTATCACTGTGTATTAATTTCAAAGAAAGAATCAACAGAGATGAAAAATCATTTCTAACAATAGCATCACTACCTACACATCCAGTTCAGTGATATGTTGTCTCATTTAGAGCACTGGTAATCCGTATTTGGTAATCTATCTGGATCGGGGTGATCCTATCCAATGCTGTTACTACTGCTACAAAGATGGATTATCTGATCCTGAATAGAAAAAAATGGGACTTCCAAATTTGGATCATTATGATTGGTCTGAGTAGTTGTGTGATAGCGCTGGTCATTGTCACTAAGGCAAAGGTAGTGATAGATAGCTAGATGACAAGGCCATGAGTCTGGTACAGCACATTAGAAGTAAAACCTCCAAGGGTTTAAAAGCATTAAGCAAAGTTAATGTTTTGTCTAATGTTGTCTTATTCTTCTAGTATGAGACGAAAAATCTGACACTTTAATATTTGGGGTAAGCTCTCAAATATGTGGGCCCCAAAGGAAATAAGAGGCATGGCCCTCCCCATCGTGAGATTATGCAACCTGGTGTTTGAAATGATGAGATTGGCCAAATACTGGAAGGGAACAGACACAGAACTGAGCCGAATTAAAAGCGAAATGGATCTACTAGAGACTCTTTAACCCGCTGGATGTGCTGTCGCCAGGACCTGCTAGTGGACAAGAGAATTCCCCAAAGCAGATATTGACTTACTTCAAGGAGGTCTGGAGAGAAGTGCTCTAAAGGTTTGGTATGCTGCATTTAAACCAAATATATACCTCACTATGGAATAACCCAGCTGTATGTATTGGGAAGAAAATAGTCTTCAGGCAATATATAAAATAAGTGACTTATTTGTGAATGGGGAAATTATCATTTTCAGAGATATTGCAAAAATACAACATCGCAGAAAAGGCCAACTTACATATGGGGCAGTAAGGGACTTTCTGGAGAAACCTGCCACAGCACACAAAGCAGCAGTGTTCTATCGGGATTTCAGTGGACTGAATAAGGATATCTGGAGGAGTTTTGAAGACTACAGGTACATCTCAAGAAATTTGAATATCATGAAAAAGTTCAATATTTTTTGTCACTCATTTCAGAATGTGAAACCCATTTATTATAGAGATTCATTACACAGAGTGAAACATTTATTCCTTGAAATTTATATAACTGTGGCTCATAGATAATGAAAACCCGAAATGCAGGGTCTCAGAAAATTAGAATATTACATAAGATCAATGAAAAAATGGATAGTTTAAACAGAAATATTAGGCTTCTGAAAAGTATGTTCATTTCCATGCGCGCAGTACTTGGTTGGGCCTCCTTTTGCATGAATTACTGCATCAATGCGGCGTGGCATGGAAGCGATCAGTGTGTGGCACTGCTCAGGTGTAAGGGAAGCCCAGGTTGCCTTAATAGCTTTGATAGCATTGGTAGCGGTCATCTGCATTGTTGAGTCTGGTGTCTTTCATCTTCCTCGTGACAATACCCCACAGTTTCTCTATGGTGTTCAGATCAGGTGAGTTTGCTGCCCAATCAATCATGGCCGTCTGTGCGTAGTGGCTCTTGATGCGCTGACTCCAGCTTCACTCCTCTCCTTGTGAAGCTCCCCCAGATTCTTGAATGGATGTTGCTTGACAGTCCTCTCAAGGCTGCGGTTATCCCTTTTGCTGGTGCACCTTTTCCGACCACACTTTTTCCTTCCACTCAACTTTCCATCAATGTGCTTGGATACAGCACGCTGTTAACAACCAGCTTCTTCAGCAATGACCTTTTGTGTCTTTCCCTCCTTGTGGAGGGTGTCAATGATATTCTTCTGGACATCTTTCAAGTCAGCAGTCTTCCCCATGATTGTGTAGCCATGTGACCCAGACTGAGAGACCATTTAAAGGCTCAGGATACCTTTGGAGGTGTTTTGCGTTAATAAGTTCATTAGGGTGTGACACCATGACTTTCCAAGACTGAACTTTTTCACAATATTCTAAGTTTCTGAGACATTTTGGGTTTTCATTATCTATAAGCCACAATTAACAAAATTTCAAGGAAAAAATGTTTGAGATGTTTCACTCATTCACTGTGCAATGAATCTCTATAATAAATGGGTTTCACATTCTGAAATGAGTGACAAAAAATATTGAACTGTTTCATGATATTCTAATTTTCTGAGATGTATATGGCAGATCGATTTGGAATGTGAACTAAATGAGGAGGCCTGGAAGAGAATAGCAGCAAATTGAGGGGAGGATAGAGGGAAGTTCACTCCATATAAGCTAATACATAGATACTACTTCACCACCTCTAGACTCCGTAGGAAGGGGTTATTACCTGGTAATCTCTGTTGGAAATGTGGAACAAAGCCACGTACTTTCCTACATGTGCTATGGGAATGTAATTGGATACAACCATTAAACCATCTATCTGTATGTGTGTGCATCCAGATCTTGTACCAGCTCCGCCAGCTATTCAAAGCCAGACTGGAGCCAGCGCCGCTAGCCAACGGAGTCGTGCGTTTTTTCTGTGACCCGACCTTCTGGGCCAAAAATGTGGTGAATTTAGGTGTGGATCATATGTTTCTTTGCATTATATTTACTTATTGAAACCTAGATTAACATAGAACAGAGAGCAAAACTGTATTTGTATTTCAGCCATAATTTTGCCCAGCACATAAATTCTTACCTCCCAGTTTGTCAGTCACATATTGATTGTGCAGTGAATATTTGTGGATTATCTGTGCCATTTACAGATAAAAAAATAGAAGCTGTCCACAGAATTGCAACTTTTCTCTCAAAAACCCACTTCTTCTAATTGTAGGTAATTTAGTCATTGAGAAGCCGCCTCCGCCTGCACAGCCTCCCAACATCATGGTTGGAGGGCCTCCTATTTCACCAGGTCAAGGTCACCCCGGAAAGCACCCGGGCCAGATAAACCTGGCCCAGCTCCGGCTGCAGCACATGCAGCAGGCAGCCTACGCCCAGCAGAAACAACAGCACCAGCACCAGCACCAGATCCAGCAGCAGATGCGTCTCGCTCCACAGATGTCTCAGCAGCATTCCAGACAGACCAGCCAGCCCATGGTTCAGCAACAGGTGTGGGAAACATTCACCAGTCAAACTAGCACTGCAGACCCTACTCTGGGTCACAGTATTTTTTATTTTATTTACAATTCTTAATCTTTTTCATTTCTTATAACATCTAGAGTCGTCACGCACATTTTGTTTTTTTAGCATCAGCTTTTGTGACGCAAACTATCCAGTAAATACTGTTGCTAAACGTAATCAAACAGGTGGTATTTGTAGAAGAGGAATGACATGGTAGTTGTTTTCTGCAGACAAACACAAAGTAATATTGTTGTACTCCGGGCTGGGTGATGAAAGCCAAAACAAGCAAAATGGATGATTTTAACCTTTCTTTCTAATTGTTTGGAGAGTCTAAGATTTTTTATGAATGGGATGTGGCAGAAGAAAAAGAAATGGAGAAGGAAAGACAAAAATCAAGAGAAACGCAGCACAGAGACACATGAAGACACTTGAAGAGTCACCCAACGAGAGTTAGGGCCTGGATAACACATGAAAACATGAATTAATTATCCCATTTCTCTTTCTTTGGGAAATGACCACGGTATAAGCAGGTTGATCAACGAGTAGGTGTGAGTTTTACGAATCATGGTTTTAAGGAACATTGTGGAGGCGAACCACCCTCTGCTGTACGTTGGGTTGTTCTTTTCCCCGCGTCTTGCCTTAACTATCTAACGCACACCTACACATTCATTAAATAGGTCATACTTTGAAGGGAAAATGAAAAGGACCTGTTATACTTTCATTCTCCTCCTATTTTCATATTTCCCCTTTACTTTATTTCTGTACTAACCAGATTGTACCCTCTTGTGTGGCTCTGCCTCCAGCCTCCCAGGCTCATCAGCATGCAGCAGCTCCCCAGAGGGCCTGTAGGTATGAACGGGGGGCCGGGTCCTTCCATGTACCCTTCCTCCCACCACATGCGCCTTCCAGGTCCACAACAGGGCCGGATGCCCACAGCTCAGCCGAGACACAACGGACAGCAGTACCCGCCCATGATGCAGCCTCAGTTACAGAGACAAGTGAGTGGGGGGAAAAAAGCACCACACATCACAGACACTGTGCACTGCTGAAATCGTCTGCCGTCATTTTGGAGATAGTTTTATGAATGTGATTTATTCAGTTATGTAAGTGTTGGCCTGATTTGGATTAGATTAGATTTTAGATCACAGATTTAGATTAGAAAATAAGGTAATAATAATGGTTATTAAAATTAGTTTAATATGACCACAAAAAGAATAATTTATAAAGGTTAGTGGGATGTTAGAAATGTTAATTTAGCAGCTATATTTGTTAATTCATTAAATCTGCCATAAATAGTGTCTCTGATAGACTGTGCTAATAATGTTGTATTCCAGTTTAAATTCTACACATCGTTTATTTGTTGCACCTAAGGAATGTTAACAACAAAAAAAATCCATCACAATATTCGTAATTTTGTACGAGAGGGAAAAAAAAATCTGCTCACTGCAAGAAAGGTTTCTCAGCATTAATTAGCAATTCATTGGATTGTATGCCTTGATTACGACAATTATATGCCTTTATGCTATGACTGCCAACCCGATTTGACATTCACCAACATTCAAACACTGATTAATGAAAGATACTGATAACTAACAACTGTGTTCCAGAGAAATGAGATTTAATTATGTAGCAGTGGAACCACTATTACTGCCGCTAACACCACTCCTACAAATGATACTAAGAATACAGTTTCTGATGTTTTGCAGTTGTGCCATTTGTGTTTTTGTCCGTAGAATTAAGATTTGGAGTTATTAAAAAAAAGTTGTTTTTTTTTCATTTGGTAACAGTAGACGTGTCAGTCAAAGTTTGTCAGCACCTCCTCACCACTGAATCTAAGAGCTGGGCTAAACGGTGTACAATTTATTGACTGCATGTGAGACTAGGTCAGAGAAACCTCCACTATATCCAGCCCCTTTTGTCTCTGTGTCCAGATGTCTATAGAATCTGAGATGAGCCACCAAAGGTTTCGTTTCTTACTACAATCAGGGGTTTGGCACCTTTTTACTACTTTGTCATCTGTGTGTCTTGTGCAGCATGTGTTCTCACCAAATGCATGATCATGTCATCATGTTCACAATATATGTTGGATAAAGCTCAAGTGACCTCTCTCATTGTTCCTTTCCTGTTCTTTCTCTCCCTCTTTTCTGTCTGTATTCCTGTTCCTCTTTCCTTCCCTTTGTCTCCACTTTCCCTCCCTCAGCAGCATTCGAACCCAGGGCACGCAGGCCCTTTCCCAGTGGCTTCCCTCCACAACGCCAATCCCACCAGTCCCACCAGTGCTAGTATGGCTGGGCCTCACAATCATCGTGGTCCTGCCAGTCCTGTCATAGGCCCCATCGAGCTCATCCCCTCCGTCACCAACCCAGAGAACCTGCCCTGCCTCCCTGAGATTCCGCCCATTCAGGTGCGCACATTCACCGACATGTTCTGTGATTTCGTTGCTAAATGAAGTTACAAATCTAATATTATAATTAATACAGCAGCTGAATTCAATTTTCAGGCATTTATGTTCGTAAATAGATTAAAGGTTTGAATGTCTGAGGTCAGGACGTCATTAGGTACAAGTATTTTCAGTTTTTGTCAGTACTGTCAGAGCTAAGAGAGTTATGTTGTTGTCAGTCAGCATCTTACAAAAACTACTGATGAGATTTGTCTCAGAAATTTACTAGTTATTTCCCCTGCTGGCCCAGGAATGAACCAATCCTTGAGGCAATCTGGATCCATATACAAAGATCTTGGTTGTTTCATGTTTTGCGGTTCAGTTTTTCCTCTCTGAGGCCAACAGCTAGTTTCGAAATACCATGATGCTGGTAGGTATTTGAAACATCAATTGCGGTGGCTTCAACAAACTGATGCATGAGCCCAGTTTGCGAAAAAGGGAGGGCGCAGGTGTAAAGGAGACAAGCAGAGCTGGGTGGTTTCAAGAGCATTTCCTGAGGCTGAAAGATGCTCTGGACATTCCTGCTAGTGCCCATTGTTTAAGCCTGTTTTCTAGCGTGTTTCCCTTCTAAGCTGTGGGTGTGAGTTTGAGTCACATCCACAGCCTGGATATATGACACTACTGTAAGGTTGAGAATGGGGTCATGGCCTGGGAAGGCAAACACATTAAAATCAAAAGTGTGAAATCATAAGTGTCAAAGCTGAGCGTTACTAACTTTGTAAAGGCAGACGTTGTAGCACAGCTGTTCAATCACAATACATTGTACAGTGAACTTAATGAAGTGCTTTTTTTTTTCGTCTGAAAATACACGCCAATCTTATGACCTCTTGTGTGAACTCTCTGGGTGGTGGTTTCCTTACCACTTACATCTCTCTGGACTCACCAGTTGGAGGACGCAGGTTCCAGCAACCTTGGACATCTCCTGTCCCGCTTCATCTCAGCCAGCACGCAGCATCAGTTAGGCTCAGTGGACATGAACCCCTCACCTGGACTGTCCACACATTCTCCTGGATCTTCAGGTGCCGGAACACACAGGAACACAGATTCCCATTCACATTTGCTTGACCGAGTTATCAAATGATTGACTGGAATCATTTCAAATGCAGCAGCCGAAAATCTATTTTATGCACATTTACTAAATAGCTGTACCTGTTAAAACCGTATCACTCAATAATAATTCACTCATGAATACTTGACATGTTGACAATCTTACACTCATATACTCAAATCACCTTTATTTCCTGATATACATCATACAGGTGTGTCCAATGCTCATACACCAGCACGACCTTCCAGCACGTCCAGCACAGGTAGCAGAGGCAGGTAAGACCACCAGGATTTGTCACTTACTGCTGTGTTGTATGTGTATGTAGGAACGCAGTCAGTTTGTCGGTCAGATGCAACAGATAACAAATTACACATTCATTCTGTCTTTGACACCAGGTGTGTGTGCGCACAATGGAAACGGAGTTTTCATTGCATGGCAGTTTTTCCTTTTCTTATGAGTACATGTTGTGTGTCAGTCTTTGTGTTCTGTCTCTAATGTTTGAATGTTTTTACCATGGACGGCCCCCTCTGTTTCATGCTGTGACTCTGATTGAAGGTTTAGGACGAGGGCGTAGCAATGTGCCCTCTGTAAAGTCCATCGAGACAGTTGTAACTTGTGCTGTTGGGCTATAGAAATAAATCTGAGTTGAAACAAAATCTACTTTTGGGTAAAGTAACCTGAACCTGAGTTTAAAATCATTTGCTTGAAATGAATGTACATGCCAAGGCGACATGCAGACACTGAGGGCCTTTGGGTTTGTTGGGAATAGACCAGGAACTAGAGCAGCCTGAATTGGCTCCAGTGGGTGTGGCTAATGAATGAATGAATGAATGTGTGAGTGATACTTCACCAAGGAAGCCATGTTCATTTGGTTTAGTCCAAACTCCTCCGTTAATGTCTGACTTTGTGTGTCTTCAGTTGTAGCTCTGCAGGAAGGGGAGGACCAGGAGGTGGAGCTGCTGTGGAGCCAGTGAGGGTGAAGCAAGAACCCGGTACAGAGGACAGCTTCAGCTGTCCGACTTCTTCTGTGAAGACGGAGCGGAGCAAGGATGCAGGAAGAAGTGCCTGCATGGTATGACTTCAGTCTGTCATTAGTTCTTTACAGATTCTGGGGCTTACAGCTCTGCACTGACCTGGTAAACAGCTGTGTGATTTACTTCTTTATTCAATTTGGAACAATACAGTTTAATGTCTCAGGCAATCCTTCCTCCTTTTTTGACATCACACCCACGATGACTGCTGTCTGTGCTGCTTTGTGGTCAGCGTACATCATGTTTGTGCTCTCTGGTCTTACCCACAGCAGACAAACATGAGAAACTCCATGCAGCTAAACCCAGTCAAAGGGTCCTCGTAAGGGCAGACATGGCGTTTATTTTAGTCGTTCTCTAAGCATTTGTGCTTTGCACTTGATTATGCACTTGGTTAATTGCCTTAAAACCATTTATTGCACACCCACGCATTGATTAACCTGCTTATACCATGGTCATTTGCCAAATGATTTTTTTCATGTGTTATCCAAGCCCTAACTCAAGTGTCACATCCCTGTGCCATTTTTCGCAAGGTTTTTGTCTTTTTCTTCTTCTTCTTTTTTTTGTCTTTTTCTTCTGCAGTGTCCCACTAAAAACTCTCCAAACAAGTTGAAAGACATGTTAAAATCATCCGTTTTTCCTCGCCAAACGTCCAGTTATTACCACTGACTGCTGCACCTAGGTGCCGTTTAATGTTGCCAGTGTAACAGGTTGTTAACCAGAAGCTGAACAGCCAGTCGGAAAAGAGTATTCACACAGACCATGGTATAAAAGTGAATATGCCTTAATTGACTTTGGAAGGCGATTAGAAACTGTTAGTAGATCACTAGATAGTAGTTGTGATGTGCTAGACTTTTTTTAACACAAACACTGTAAATCACACAAAGTGAATCTTAAGTGATTAATTAATGAGTAAAATACGTTTGAAACTTTTATTTTGACCTTTTCAGATGAGCAGTCCTGAGGACAGCCCCCTTCCTGTGCTGGGTGTTGTGTCTGCGGGCCAAGATGCTCTCAAGGCTTTAGGGGAGCACATTAAAACGGAGCCCCAGTCAGAGACACCTTGTTCTGGACTTAACAGTTCGGGTGCAGCCACCTCCTCTGCCACGCCCACTACTACCTCCACTACCTCATTTTCCACCGGGAACAGCTGCAGCACAACAGGATCTGTGCTCACCAATGGCAATTTAGACAAACCGACAGAGAACAAAGGGGACAAGACTGAAACAGCGACTCATGGTGGGAATGAGGAGGACCCCAACGAAGACTGGTGCGCTGTTTGTATCAACGGTGGTGACCTGCTGTGCTGTGACCGCTGTCCCAAAGTGTTCCATATGAAATGCCATGTACCCACCATCAGAATATTCCCCAAGTAAGTGATCCACAGAGGACATTGATGTAGCAGCGAAGATGGATAATGTTGTGAATGGTCTTAATCCTCTTTGCTCATGTGGCTTTGTGGGTTTGTTTTGTTTCAGAGGAGACTTCCTCTGCACATTCTGCCGGAGTTTAAGCAGCCCTGAGATAGAATACTGTGACGACAGCCGGAGAAATAAAGGAGAGCTGGTCCTAAGTCCTGAGGACCAAAGGGTCAGTTCAGCCAGCACATCATGTTACATAGTTAGTGCCACACTGCTAATCGCCCTCCTCTGTGCAGAGATGTGAACGCCTCCTGCTGTACGTCTTCTGTCATGAGCTCAGCGTGGGCTTCAGGGAACCAGTTCCGAGCTCTGTGAGTGGCACTACAACACACACACACACACACACACACACACACACACACACACACACACACACACACACACACACACACACAAACAATCCTCATCCCACATGAAGTAAATATATTGTAACACCTAAAGCATATTACAAATACAATTACCTCACTGGTTGTTGCATTGATTGATAAATATATGTGGAACTTCCATTCAGGTCCCAAACTACTACAAGATCATCAAGCAGCCCATGGACCTGAAGAAGGTGAAGAAAAAGCTGCAGCTGCGGAGTTCTCTGTACTACCAGTCCACACTGGAATTTGTGTCTGACATGCGCATGGTCTTCAGAAACTGTGCAAAGTACAACGAGGTGAGAAGCATGACTCTTGTGCCTGCTTTGGAGAATGCCATCTGCTTCTGTGTGTGTGTGTGTGTGTGTGTGTGTGTGTGTGTGCGCGCACGCATGCAGACAATGGTTTGACTCTTATGGGTTCTAAAATGTCACCAACTTCTAAGGTAGGGATGGAATGGTTGATGCTTCCTGTTGGGTTTGCTCGTCACGGTTCAGGACAGGTCGGCCCTATTGGGTTCAGAGCATGTCAGGAAAACCTTGCACCAGTGAGAAAGTTTTTTTTTTCCCCCCATGTGTCAAGGAAGTGGATTAGTTGCATTTGTCTCCAGGGTCTGAGGATGTGTCTGTAGTGTTGTTTAGCCCTGCTTTGCTGAGCATTGTTGATTTAGTGTGACAGTAAGGGGACTTTCACTCCTAAAAGTCCAAACCAAGGTCCAGACCATGGTTTGTGTTTTTGCTCCTGTAGTCAGGCTTGCTGCCGCACAGCTCCACTGTCTAACATTTGATCCTTGGTTCTGGTTTCACTCTGCATAAATCTCAGAGGACCCAATGATCTACTGACGTTCTGTCCTCATTACTGATGTCTGCTGTGTCTCCCTGTACTGGACACTGATTGGCTGGAAGGAGGCGCGTGTCTGACGTAGTCATGGCACCGAAGCACGCTAGTTAGCACTGTTTACCAATTAGCAAAGAAGGCTAATGAATAAACACACTGTTATGACATTACCACTAGCAGCAGCAACATCATGGACAATATGGAGCCTAGTTCACTTTTGTTATCTCAGATTGGATGAATGATTTGGTCATGGGATAGTTGTATTGTCACCAGTAGGAGAAGAGGACTCCAAGCTACGCTGTGAGATTGTTGACTTCCAGTATTTCTTCTTCGTGTTTAAGCTGATGATTTGATTCGATTTGAACTCAAATCGAAAGTCAAAAAAAAGCTTTCACACATTGCAAAAGTCCAAACCGAACCATGATTCAGTTTGGTCCGGACCAAGACCACCTCTTTTGGTTCTTTGTCCCAGGTCATGGTCTGGGGGAGCTTCCACATCTGTGTAAATTGTGTTCAGATCAAACGGACCAAACAAGGCAGGTGTGAAAGCGCCCTATGACTATGACATTGTCCTGAAAGTAAAAGGAAGCAACAACGTGAATTGAACTGAACCGCAGACATTTTGATAGATTGACATTTTGAATAGTGTTGATGAGTTACACAGCAACATTCCAACATCTCTGTACTCTTCAGTATAGATATAATATTGTTCTAGATGAACTATCAGACTCCCTGAGTTGGCTAATCAAACACAAAGCTCTTGGTCGTTTCCTGACAGTAGAGGATTGTCGAACTGACCAAATAATCCATATGTCTGTATCCTGTAAGGGAACAAGAACAATGCTTGTGTGCTGAAGACCATTGATCAAAGAGGAACCAAACATAAAAGACCCTGACGACCAGGGGAGAGATGTCAGAATTCTGAAGCGCCCTGGTGAATGAATTCTGTCCCTACTCAGCTGATTAGTTGTGCCGTGTCTCTGTTGGCTGCTGGCTCCTGTTCATTTTAGGACTTATCTTCTTCTGTAACTATGACTTAAACTTTGGTTAAGTCTCCCACTTCTAGCCACAAAGCATACAGAAATTTCCACCTCATTGATGTTGTGAACTGCTCCATCCCTAACACAAGTCCAAAACACACTGGAGCTCTCACTGTACCTTTCTAGTGTTGAATGTGGGGGTGTTTACGTGACAGACACTGGAAAAGGGCGTCATGATTCTTTCCTGCACTGTTGCATACTCACTAACACTGGCTGCTGGAGGAGGAAGTGCCCCCCACCCACCCCCTGCTCTCCTCACACAGGCCGCACCCTTCTAACACCGTCTGCATCACGTGTGTGGCTGTGATCACTCTAAAATCTGACATCTCACCTTATTTGGATACAAGTCTGTGGCAGAGTGCTCAAGTTCATTGAAATATGTAAATGTTTCTGTCTCCTCATGTTTCAATGCAGGTGCTTGTATCCGTTTTGAATTGCTTGTGACATTGTGACCTGTGTGTGTACTGATAGGTGTGTCAACTATGTGGGTCTGCTATGATTCATCCAATGTGCAGTATATTAAACAGTGTAAGCCCAGCAGCCAGGCCTGTGAGGCTTGAGACGACATTACTGTCTGAAATGACGCCTCTGATTATCCTGTGACATCACATCACGGAGGAAAGAACCCTCGTTGACAAACTCAAACTCATCCCACATACTGGCATCAAAATGAACAGCAAGCAGAGTCGTCACCCAGACGAGTTGTTTTACTCTGTGGAATCATCTCGAATGAACTGTCAGCATGACGTCATCAATAATTACATGATTTAAACCGGAATGTAATTGCTGCTAAATCTGATCTGAGGGATCTGGAGTACAGTTACTGAGCGTAGGCTTCCCCCAGATTCCTGGAATCTTTGAATTATTTAATGCACCAAGGAGAGTGAAACACACAAATCCCCACAATCTTTCTTTGAGCAACGTTGATTTTTAAACTTTTTTTAATATATTTTCTTGATTTGTTTCACACTTTACACTGTTACACTTCTTTGGGTCAGGTTACTGTGGGTCTCCCACCTACATACATGATAATACAGAGTAATTCTCACGCTTGGGTTGGAACCAAAATAATATTGGAACACAAAAACAACAAATGGATACAATTAATTTTATCCATTTTTATTTATTGATTTTAAACATTACAACTATTTATTTGCAGCAACATTTTGCGTTTGTGCATTTGAGTAATTAACTTGTAATCAAACTCGTGATCAAAGGTCACTGGCTTCATATCATCCCACTATCGTGAGCACAGAATCTCAGGAATACAAGGGAAACTAAAAAAACAAACAACAAACAAAACCACAAAAAATCTACAATTTAGTTATCTGACAGTAAAATATATTCACCAGTTTTTCCGACAAGTTGATTCACTGTTTTTATACCCGTAGATGACAGACTGTCCACACAAACTGCTCCAAAATTACATCTAACACACTGATGCGTCACCAAACAGACGCTGCACACAGGGAAGTGACTGAAACTCGTCGTAATTCCGTGAGCCGACTGACCAGTGCAGACTTTACTTGCTGTTCATTTCTGCAGTCACACGTCCAGACGACGCGCCACTCGCGGACTTGAGCACAGTCAGCCGCCAACAGATGTCCGATCTGTTATTATCTTAACTTGCCTGTGCTGTGACATCTTTTCTCCCCCCTGCTGCTTCACTGTCTTTGTTGTAATGTTATTGCCCCTTTTTAGATGTCTCGAATAATCCAGGTTTATGATGAGAAGAAACAGATTAATACGCAGGTAAGCCGTTTCAAATCGAGCACAGATGTCCTGTCCCGTCCCTCTGAGGCTCCAGGAAATGCTTCATCTTACCATAGATACATCTGAATTGGAATTATGAACTCCTACATTTTTAACTAAAATGTCCAATGATGAATGGATTAACGGACGTCAGTGACCTTTAGCTGTGACTGCGAAAACAGTTATGCAATCATGTGTTTTATGCAATGAGGTTGTGTGCATGTCCCGATTTGATCTGGGCTTCATCCTTTTACACATCGAAATGTTACAAACACATAATTCCTAGTCTCACATTGTTGAAACACTGGAAATGTTTCATGGAGCCACAGGCGGGTGGGGCTCGGCAGCAGGATTTCTCTGCTCTGTACAGCAAGGTTGAGTTGGAGCCACCCTGCCAGCAGAAGTCTTAACCAAATCTAATTTGTCTCCTCATTCTCCCCTTCCTCCTCCTCCTCCTCCTCCTCCTGTTTCTGCTCATCCATTCCCCCTGCTCAATGGCTCCTCTCGCCCATCTCTCCACATGACTCGTCCTCTTCCTCCTCCTCTACCTCCGGCAGGAGGGATCAGAGATGGCCAACTCCGGGAAGGCCGTGAGCCTGTTCTTTGAGGAGAAGCTACAGGAGATCTTCCCGGGGCAGAGCTTCCCTGAAACACCGGAGCACGAGTTGCCGGAGACGGAACAAAAGGACGAGGTGGACACGGACGACTCTGCGGAGGACTTCATACAGCCTAGGCGCAAACGTTTAAAAGCAGATGATGGCGGGAAAGTGGTTCATATCAAGTGAGGCTCAACGGCAGGAGAAGTGATGAACTGTCCTCACTTCTCCCGTGTTCGAGGCAACAAAGAAAACGGAAGAGATTCACTGTACAAACACCTCGCTCATTGTTGCCTTTGAAGATTTACTAGAAGCTTAAAAAAAACCTGCCTTTATGAGAACTCCTGAGGACAGAAACGCAGTTCCCCTCTTTGTTTCATGGACACACAAACCTGCTTGTACAGATTTTGAAGTAGGACTTGTTTTGCAGTAGATAAGTTAATTGTTTTCATTTATTTTCTATCATTTTTCATTTGTAGATTTGTCGTGATAATTTCTTTATGAAACCTGTACATTTTATGTTCCCAGTTCTAAATGTATATCTATTCTTTGACATGAAGAGTACCAAGTATTTGTATGACTTTGTGGAAACATTGTGTAAATAAGAGAATCTAGCCCACTGAAGGAATTCCTACAGTATAGATGTCTAGGTGCGTCATCAATAAAACCTGTTCCTCAAATATATTCATTTAGTTTTGCTTGTGTGTTGCCATGATTATTGTGTTAAATGATTTGACAGTATTAATGCTTAAATGCTTAAACCACATCACTGAGCTATTTTAGTCTGGATCTGATGTAAAAATAGTCACGTCAGTATTTCTTGTTGTTTAGATGATTCAAACAACAGCTGAGCTTCAGAGTCTGTTACCTGGAAAAAACAATGCAGTACCTGTACCTTGACATCTTAAATGTTTCCAGTAATACTCGGCATAGTTTTCCTCTTTTCAAGATATCAAACTCTGGGTTTCCACTAAACTCTGAGTTTGTTCGTCATCCTGAAATGAGGAACGCAAGTTTGCGTCCTGAAACTAAAGTAACCTATATAAAACCTTAAAGCTGTGTTGATTTCTGGCAGTTTAATAAGCTGCACAATTTTCCTCATATTAGGATTGACCAAGTCAGGGTTGTCACTAAACCTGCTTTTTGGAACGGCCCCAGTGACCAGGACGGGACCATGACATTCACTTTCCTCAGACATTTAGAGTACCTGTCAAGTCTGCAAGTGTTTTAAATCCACTCTGTATGTCACATTATAGAGTTTATAGTCTCCAGCAGGAGTGCTGGTGAAAAAGTTTACAATTGGTCACGTGACACCAGCGAAGTTAGACTTTCACGTGCTGTATAAGCCGCACGCCCGCTGACATCAGCACAGTTTGCTGCTGAGTCATCACTGACCGGCGGTCAGCTGACACTTGGTGCGTCGACTCAAGACTGGTCGGAAATGGAACGTTTTCATTCTCGTCTTCGTCTTTCCCAGGTAGGTGTGTGTGTGTGTGTGTGTGTGTGTGTGTTTTATTTCCTCTGTAAACTGATTACCAAAGGAACCATTTAGGTCATCCTTTAGTGATCCCATCACTTCCGAACATTTACATACAAGTGTGTTGAGCATCGAATGCAAATGTAGTCACCTGGATGTGTGTCCGTTCTGTGAGTGGATGCGAATGACCTCGTTAAACTCTGTACTCTGTCGTGTGTAGCTGTTCACTTCTAATTTCACGAATGCTCAGTAAAATGTAGAGGTCGTCAAAGGTTGCAGGAGGTCACCGATGTAATGACGGCTCACAACTAATGACCGAATCATCCATTTTAACATGGCTTGTTGATATGTGGTGAGACTTTGTGAAATATGCCAGCGATGGCGCAGCAATACACGCATACACTCACATGTAAGTCGAACGATAGCTGGCGACGGTCTAAATGAGTATTTTACATCTGATAGAAATACAAAAATGTGTCAATAGTTGGACCCGGACGGCTTTTAAAGTAAATCATGTCACCACATCCACAATCTTAGTAACAGGAAGTGGTTTTATCAACGAGCGAAATCATCTGAACATCACGGTAATTTTTGCCATTATTCCGTATACATATCCGTTTTATTTAAACAACCACGTAGATTATAAATAGTCATTTGATTAAGTAGATAATGTAATTTTATTTTGAAGCTTAGCCGGGTTTGTTTTGGTGCCACGGGCTGCGAGCGTCGGTCACGTGACCTTTGTGTTCCGCTGCAGTGACGCGTCAGTGAACGCACCAATCAGCTCTCACACCCAGAGAGCTTGTTTTTCACTCGGGTTTATTATTACTTTTCAGTGGTGGGGACGTGTTTGTTTGTTCCGCTGAGGATTTGTCGGCATTTCAGCGGACACACAGGTAACACAGGTGTTTTGTTTTACCTATACTTATCCTTTATTTATCGGTTGGATATTTTATTTCGAGATGATTTAACGTCCCAGCTGTTTTCCCTTGGCAGCTGTTACTGTTGCTAGCTAGCTACGTTGCTAACAACCTCCAAAGACATATTATTGTCTGGTGAGGGTATCTCCACCCAATAAGTGGCCTCATTATTGTTAACTCATATCTAAATGTAACGTTCACTAAACTGTACTAATGTGGCTTTATTGATTTTGACCAGAACAACAGAATGAATGTTAACCTTTAACCTCCTTACGACCACGTTAACGTTCATGAAGTATGTTCTAGTCATGTTTAAAGACGTGTTCTCAGTGATGAATGAGAAATGAACATGTGCTTGAAGAATGTTGTGTAGGTGACATTTTCTCTGTCCAGAATACGATGGCGGACCCAGTCTCAAGCCGAGGAGCCTTTGGGTGGACCACTGACGGGAACATCTCCTCACTGTGCCCCAACGGGTCTGAATGGGTGTGGGAGAGTCTCAGGGAATGTGCCCAGGATGGAAGAGATATGGCCAGCATCTACCTGGGTCTGCTGTCCATCCTCTGCTTCATGGGGTCTTCTCTCCCGTAAGTGTTTGTACCTCTGCCACATAGATATATATTTTTAAAAAAATCCTGCACATAAGTGAAGTGTTGTTGTTTTTGGCTGCAGACAGTACTACAGCTCCTGTAAAACGGGGAATATGGACAGCGCCCTCTCAATTTGGTTTCTGCTGCTGTGGCTGGGAGGCGACACCTGCAATCTGGTTGGCTCCTTGTTGGCAGACCAGCTTCCACTTCAGGTGAGCAGCCATCAGTGGCAACATATTGCAAATAATAGTTTGGTATTTGCAACAAGTGCCAATCAGAAGGCATGGAAATACTGAGCATGTCTGCGTTTCTGCATACTGCATTATTTCATGTGTCTTGATGTATGATAACTCATCACGACTGGAACAGGAACCAATCTCATTTCTGTTTATTCACCATCTGACCAGAGCAGATCATTCTTTTGTGACTGTCACAATCTCCATTTTTCTTTCTGTTATCTAGACGTATACTGCAGTTTATTACGTTCTGGCTGACTTGTTGATGCTGGCCATGTATTTCTACTACAAGTTAAGGAACCGAGTGACTGAAAGTGAGTGATGTGTTTTGTTTTGTTTTTTTTAATAATGCATTTTTTTCATAATAATAATAATAATAACCTTCTAGCCTTCTCATATAGGCATCAGTGCCTTTGTACAGATGTCCAACCACATCCAACAAACCTCGAACAGACTTTTCTTAGACCAATCCTAATATCTGTAATCTCCCCAGCTGTAAAAGTGAACATGGTGTTTGCTTCCTAACAGATCCGTTTACAATCTGATATCACTGCGTGCTTCCTGATGAGGACTGTTTGCGACTGCTGTATACAGTCCAATCCAGATCACGTGGTGTCGTTCCCATGCTGCTGATCTTTGACATTATAACCCTTTGTCCAGAGGAATGTGCTGAAATGTGTCTGCCGGTATTGATGTTGAACCTAAGTGCTGCCCTATCTGCAGGCAGGAGGGTTTTACATGTGGTGGGGGTGGTCTGTGTCCTGGGCCTCACCACAGGCTCCATCCAGCTCAGTGACTTAGACGGCCAACAGGAAATGATGCCCTCTGGATTCAGAGGACGTGCATTGCTCTCAACCACCGATCTTAGTTCGGTCAAGGTGAGTTCACATTTCTGGAACCAGAGACTTCACATTCAGTTTATTTGTATTTTTTCTCGATTTAACGTGCTGCGTTTCTCTCACATCAGGCTTTCACCCCAAAGGAGATTGTTGGTTTCTCCATCGGCTCGATATCATCAGTGCTCTACCTCTTCTCCAGACTTCCCCAGATGTACACGAATGTGAGTATGAGAAGTGTTTACTACAAATCTCAGTGTGACTCAGGCTTGCGTCTGTACAAATAACCGTCTTTAACCAAATGCACGGGTTGTAAAGTCAATCAAACTTGACCAGCTCTCACCTCGATCGGCTCAGACTTGCTGTGAAGCTTCATGAAAACCCAGGTCAGGCCAGGTGACATGGTTCCGTTACATCGAACATCAGCACAGATGTGATTGGGCTGCATGTGCGTGCTGACGACGGTCTCGTCCCTGTTGAATATTCACTCCAAGACGAAGGCAGATGTTCCTTCTGTACGACACAGCCACGACGTTGTGACCTGTTCTGTTGATCTAATCATTTATTGTGCCCCACCGACACCAACACAAATGGATCCACAGCTAAAATGTTGCTTAGCAACACATGGAAAAGGAAAAAAGGCCTACTATTTATTTATTCCCAGAAGGAACGTTTTCTCTGCACACATGCAAACACACACACACACACAAACACGGCACAGTGGGCAAACACTCACTCAGCACCTGAGGAGCCGTTGGAGTTGGGTGCCCGGCTCAAGTCTGAGCTGGAAACGTATCTAAATGGATTCACACTAAACCTGCCAGCAGACACACATCTGTCCAGCAGTGACATCGGCAAACATCCGTTCCTATTAACACAGTAGCTCCTGTTCCCAGTCAGATGACACAGGGGCGACACAGAGACCGGAGGTCCAACACGTGTACCTCAGTCCACTTCATTTACCGAACAAGGAGCGTACACTTTCATGTTCTCCCCCTACAGTTTAAGAGGAAGTCAACAGAGGGTGTGTCGTACTTCCTGTTCGCGCTGGTCATCCTGGGAAATACGACATATGGCCTGAGTGTCCTGCTGAAGAACCCCGATGACGGCCAAGGGGAACGCAGCTACATGATTCATCACCTGCCCTGGCTGATCGGCAGCCTCGGCACGCTCTCCTTAGACCTGATGGTATCCTTTACCAAAGAAAACATGTCCGCTCCACTAAAGCCCCTGTTACGTTTACGCGTCGTCGTTTGGAAACAGACCAACACTCACACAACCGGTCCCATTCGCAGCACAAATAGAAATGTGCAAGATCTCCAGCAGAGGGCGCTGCGGTGGAGTGGTTCTGTGACCTGATTTGGCCCCAGTTTGTAGTTCAGATCTCAGATTACAACACATCAAATATCAGTGGACTTCAGCTTCAGTCCTCTGCTGAAGTCGATCACCCAGCCAGCTCATGCTGCGGCAGCAGTTACCATAGTTACAGTCGAGCAGTTTCAAGCGCTCATTTGCATTTCTTTGGTAAGTAGCTGCCTCTCACAACGTCACCGTATTCACACTTTGTCAGCTGATTCTCTGAGGTGGGTTCCACAGAGACCACGTATTTATGCTGCTGACTTCCTCTGAATCCAGCGTCTGTGAGGGGTTCATGTCAGGTGGTTGATGTGAAGCAGCATGTTGAGCCTTCACAGTCAGGTACGGTGGAATGACGCAGCGGGGCCACAAGGTTTGTATGTGCGGCGTGACGCTTTCTTCTCTGCACAGCCTTGATTTCCTCAACACCACGGTTCAGATCTCCATCCAGTTCATAATGTACCGCAAAGCTCCCGTGGAGTTGGAAAGCAGCGGGGACGAGACGACGCCTCTGATCAGGAGCTAAACCAGCAAACTGTTTTTAAACACGAGCAGACGCTCGCTGTCAGCAAACCCTCCAGATCGCCCGTTTTCCCAATCAGTCATGGTGGGAAACGTCTTTTAATTTTATACTTGTATTTATTTTTTCATTGTTTTTCCTCAATCATCAGTTTTCGTGTACGAGAACAGAGACGGGTGAGATGTTGTACCTGTGCTGTGCTGCAGTGATGGGATCTCTGCCCCTCCCGGTCTTGAAGGGACGGTTTGGGTTTCCGGTGTCTCCCATGCACTCGTATGTGCTCGTACCGACTCCGGCGTGATGCCAGAGTTCATGTAGACGTCAGAAACTGGACGGAGTTTGTAAATTTGCCAAACACATTGTCAGTTTGGACACTAACCACTGCACGGAGCCTTATCCAAGTAAAACGGGCTGGTTTTTTTCGGTGCAGTGAAACAACGGAAAAGAAATCTACGTTTTATAAAACATTTACTAGTGTAAATTGTATTTAGTCTATTTTTAATTGATGTGTACACCAAGTGCTGTAATCAAGCCTTGTGCATTAACGTTTTTTTTGTCCATTTTAGATGCATTTTTTATTGCAGTTCTATGGTTTTATTTGATTTATGTTTTTTTTTTTTTTTTAAATACAAACACTTGAGCAGTTTTCTTTGCACTGGTGATAAACGTCACATCACTCGACAGATTTTTCACCAACCTGTTTTATTTACAGTTGTATTCAGCATTCTCACTTTTGCACATTTTGACGCACAAGTTCTTTTTGTACTTTTAAGGAATATGTTGGGTGGATCGGTGTACTGTTAAAAAAAAATAAAATAAACTGTTCAAATTCCCCCTGTTCTGTCATGAATTGGCTCTGGGTCACGTACGTGGGACCGACCCTCTTTTAAACTGTCGTTTATTTACAGACTTTGTTCTCAGTATTTTTTTGCTCAGATAACTCTCTTCACCTCACTTTGTTTTTCAACCCAGCAGAAGTCAAATCCTGCCCTTGGCCCCGACGTTGACCTTTGACCCTTTGCCGTGCATGTTGTTTTTCTTCATTAGCAGATTCACATAGGCCCCTCAGTGGCACGCACGCACGCACGCACGCACGCACGCACGCACGCACGCACGCACACACACACACACACACACACACACAGTTTCCTTCTCTACTAAACATCGTGCAGCCCCACATACTCGGCGCAGTAAGGGCCCACCCACTGAGGAGGCAAGGTCACAACAGAAAATATGGTGGTGTTGGTCAGTGTGTGTGTGTGTGTGTGTGTGTCTTGGCGAATGGATGTTGCTTCAGTGTGCGGTTGTGCAACAGTGGCAGAGATTGTGATGCGAGCTGGGAGTGAGCAGGAAGAGCCACTGATACGACGCCTCCATCCATCACCAGGGATGAACAAGAGGCCGTTTTATAAACACGTCACACTGGGAATGTCTTAATGAGACCAGCAGCGAAGGAAGGTGACTCTAGTCTGAGTTCAAAGGCCTGGTGGGAACCAACGAGTAACGTCGGGAGAAAAACGCTGAGTGTAAATACAAATGTTTCACCACCTACCCCGTCCTACTGTCCTCCACCTTACTGGCAGTTTTGTCCTACAGGGATGGAAGATGATCTTTGGTCAGGTCAGCGTCAGGCGCATCAAGAGCAACCGTTTCATAGTGTCTGTTTACTTTGTGAGAGAGAGAGGGAGAGAATGGAGGCAGGACCGGAGTCGACGCTACGAAAAGCGGGCGATCTGGACAAAGTGACACGCGGCGTTCTGTACAGCAGCAACACTCCCACCATCGGCGGTGAGTCCTCAACTTCACAGCACACGCGTTTCCTACAGCCCAGTGTTGTGTAGTGATGTTTGTTACCATGTTCAGTCTGACTTACAGGTCTCTGTTTGAGCTCAGTGACGAGTCAAATTCCATCAGTGTCGATGTTGTTGGCTTTGAAAAGCCCTCGTGCCACCAGAGGCCCGTTCCAGAAGGCAGGTTGAGTGAAAATCCTGTTTGTGAATCCTGAAATGAGTAAAACTCTCTCTTCATGTGCACCAAAGCTCCATCGGTAACCCTACTGAAGTTCACATACAGTTTATTTATATAATGAGGAACGCTTCACACTGAATACACTGAACAGTAAAACACCAAAAATCACCGATATCAAAGAGAAAAAGAGAAGAAGTGTCTAATAGGATGCCTGTCCCAAAAGATGTCGTTGGCTCCTTTCTAAGCAGCTCATCTCATCTCAGAGGTCAAGTCATTCCACAACGGAGGGAATGGGAAAATTCCGCAGTTTTCCTCATTTCAGGATGAATAAACTCATGGTTTAGCCGCTGAGATTCGAGGTTTATCACAACATGAATGTGAATGAATCTGTGGTTTGTCGTTCTAATCTCGCCGCGGCTTCTCCAGAACAAAGAAACCCTTTCACATGAGAAACATTCACATTCCTCCTGGTGATAACCAGTCAGCGCCTCAGCCACACTCACATCATGCTCAGACATCAGCTTTTGGACTTTACTCACCAATTCTGGGGCCACTTTATTGTGAGCGTCAGGTTCCCGACGGATCAGTAAACAGTCAAGGCCATTATCGAGCTGCAGCTACCAGGCAGCAGCTCCCTGATAAAGACGAGCTCTCCACACGGAGACAACGTCCTCAAGGGGATTTATCATGCGCTAGATTTATCTCCAGGCTTGTGAGTGATTCCGGACTAATGACTGTGAAGGTTTTAACGTACCATGGTTTTGTTTAGCTCTGGGCTAGACCACCGGAGAAACTTAAAAAAAAGAATGATTTCATTTTTTTGGTCGAGTTCATGCAAAGACACCAAACTGAGGACGCGCCCCCTCCCCTCCTCATTCCTCTTTGACACCCAGCTCCCGTGGGGCGAGCACGCGCTGTCGAGCTCACGTCCAACAACGTGACACCTCCGCAAGATCCATGGCGACGTTTGTTCGCTCTGAGATGTTATCCCCATCGTTAAGTGTCACTCGTTGGCTCAGAGGTCACAGACGGGAGGAGGACACACACACACACACAGACACACACACACACACACACACACACACACACCACACACGTTGGGATGTGACCGGCTGCTGTCACGTAAAAACAGCAGATTTCATGTCCCTCTATGCAGACGATGCTCTTATTCAGTTTCTGTGCTGTCACTTCTACCATATTTAAACACAACAATGACCGACCTTGATTTATATGTTTTCAGCTCTGATTCACTTCTGGAGCTTTTATTTTTCTTTCCTTGATTTGTCGCCGTTTAAGGAGGAGGTTCATGACTCACCGAGGTTCACCGATGAATGGTTGGTGTATTGAATTCACCGTCACCCTCTGTGGTGAAGCTGTCAGTGCCCTGTCCCACTTCACCAGACAAAGACGTCGTCCCTCGGCTCATTATACCGAAGGAGAAGCAGTCATGTAGAATTAGTAGTCATGATTGTTAAGCAGACGATTTATTACTTGACTGTTGTTGCTGAAACTGAAATAACATGAACACGTTCTGATTTTAACTTCCGTATTATTGGCGTCAACGTGCTGCCGATTCAAGTGTGTCTGATGTCCAATCTGACGGAACCATAAAGATTCTCAGGTGTGAGAACGTGACCACTGCTGGTCCTCGTGTGCAGCGCAGGGAAGGAACTAGTTACATGTAACTGTCACAAAATGTAACTACAAAATAAACACGAGAGGAATCGGGTCCATTGTTGGAGGCAAATGTGTAATCAAATTACAATCACTTATGGGAATAATCCTGATTACAGTTTCTTTTATAGCTGAACAATTATTGCCAAAACCTCCTACATGAGATGTTCAGTAATCCGATTTTTGTCCTGAGTCAGTGTGTGAATAAATGATAACAATGTTCATTGGGTTTGGGGATTTCAAAGCAGTTCAATCACAGAAACATCTGAAACATTTGAAAAACAAACGAAATTCATGACACTACTGTGGTAAAAGTCCTCTGAACCAGGGGAAGCACCTCGTGAACCACCTCGTGTAGATGATATCGTTCATCCTGTGTTCACCATTGTCTCTTTTCTAAACTGCCAATGACCGTTTTCTGTCTTCGTGTCAAATTCAAACGTTTGCGCGCTCCCATTTCCCAGTCAGGGTTAATGATTATTTCTAGGTCAAACGCAGATGTTGGCCTGTTTATTTGCTTCCTCCTAGTTCGCCCCCCCCCACCCCCCCATCGTGATTTATCTTGAAGTGGTGTTGTTGTTTGCCTTGTGGCTGTGGCATGTACCAGCTCACCCTTTGGACATCATCTTCTAAAGAAAGCCAGTGAATAGCCCGACACCGAATTCCTGTTCCATTCGTCATCCTGATCGATCAGGATTCCAGTAAGACGACTGACGATTGGCTCGTCGCGTCCGTGTCATGTCAGCTCCGCCTTCCGCCGCAGTGAAAGGATGATCTTTGGGGTGGGCGCCATTAATCCCCAGTAAGCATGCTGCATGTCAAACAGATTTACAGTGTGCTGCGTGGGTCACTCCTCCGTCTCCGCCAGGCAGCTCAGGGCTCCAGGGCTTCGCTCTGCCCGGCCGGGGGAACCGTTGGTGGGGGAGGCCGAGGTCCCAGAGCCCCTTCAATCTGCTGCTGTCCAATATTAACTGCAGCACAAACACAGCAGCGGTAAACAAAGGGCAGAGTAAACATACTCCTAAGGCACACGCACACACACACACACACACACACACACACACACACACACACACACACACACACACACACACACACACACACACACACACACACAGGCCTTAAGTGTTGAATGTTTGTCCATCCGTGACATCTTCTGATCTGTGAAGTCGTAGCCAGGTCCAGCTGTTGGGACCACTGTCCCATCCCCAGCCCCCCTCCCTCTGAGTGTCTCTCCCTGGGGGACAGTTAGGACCTCCTCCATCATTCACTTCAGACCAAAAGTCTCAGCTGCACTCTCTCTTCCTCTCTGCTTTAAAAATATCCTGGACAGCCGAGAGACCTGGACGCAGCGTGGGGATTGAGGAATTTCTCCCAACTTCCCAGATCCTTGTGTGTGTGTGTGTGTGTGTGTGTGCGCGTGTGCGTGCACATCCTCTGCGTCCATCCTTATCAGTGTGTGTCGACGTCTCTGCGTGTGTTGAACGAGATCCTGTCTTTGTAGCCAGAGGAGCTTCAGTCCAGATGAGAGAGTGGTCTGACTTGGAGATGAGCTTTCCAGCCGGGGGGTTTCTCTCCACCACGGATGGATTTGGCTCCACGGAGCAGCTCCAGTACTACGGTCAGTACACCCACTTCCTTCTCGTGCACCTCCACTCCTGTGCAACCTGCTCTTTGGTGTTTCCAGTGTCAGATGTCCTGATGCTCAGAGTAGCAGGTGAACATCTGTTGCAGACGTTGGATTTGCAAAGCTCTTTGAGTCTGTCAGTCAGTGACAAATCATTCACATGACGCAGCATCACTGGGTTCTAACTTGTCACGCTGTCATTCTGCTGTTTTAAAGGCTCAGTTCACCCAGATTACGCCAACAGTGGTCGATTTCACTGAAAGCTGTGTGCGTCCATGCGGCTGCTGAGTGTAGATATCTGATGGGAGGGTCTGTTTCATTGATGACACCGTCGTTCATTTATACACCCCTCATGTCAACAGTCCTCACCAGGGAATGTGCACGGATATTTAAATGTGTTTCTTGTGTAAACTTGTCATGTAAAACACAACAATATCAGCTTTCCTCAACAAAATCAGGTTGAAAAAAACCCCCTTTTTATTCAAAAAGGCTTTTGACTGTTGACATAGTGCTGCTGCTCTGTTATTATGCTGTTTCTACTTGATTTCATGATGTTCTTACTGTTTTATGTTGTTGCTGCTGTCAACTTGTTGCACTCTGAGGGGTAAGATGCATTTTATATGTTATAGATAGTTGATTTGTAGTAGTAGTAGTAGTATCTATATCTCAACTGATTCATGGTTTCAGTCCACTGATGACTGAAGTTTCAGTGTTATAAATGTCACACACACACACACACACACACACACACACACACACACACACACACACACACACACGTGGACACTGTGTATCTGTGGGTGTCTGTTTGTACTGTTGTGCATCATCAACAAATTTCCCATAGTGAACTCCCACAAACATCACCCCCACACCCCCTTTCCCATCACTCGGAGAGGGGTCGGATGGGGAACTGGGGGAGTGTGGGGGGGTGTCATTTGATAGTGTCGTTGGCGTGCGTGGGATGGAAGGGAGGCTGAGGAGTGTTTAGACAGTTTTTAAATGGTTTACAAATAGTGTGAAGCACAATTCTGTCACATGCTGACAGAGAAAGATGCCCCCCCCCACCCACCACCTCTCCACCTCTCCACCCACGAGTAGAAAAGAAACATCTGGAGAGAAAACAAAAGAACTAAAGGAGTTAAATGTCCTTCAAGCTGACGGCTGCTGCCACGATCGGTCACTGATGGACGACGAATCACAGACACGGAGGTTTGTTGTCTTCATCAGAATCGACGCTCGATGACCAACAGCGTCAGCGGTGTGTGTCTGTCACATCACCTGAATATAAAGTACTAAATAACCTCCGCGGGTCAGATGACAGCAAGTCACGTTCAGGAAACGAGGACAAGCGCTTCAGAGATGAGCAACGAACATGGAATGTTCCATTTGTGAGAAGTTCATGTTGGAAGGTCATGTGACTTTATCACCTTGTCCTGATGTGTTGGAGCACATCTGACACCTGGTGAGTCCACACACACGTCATTTAACCCTCTACAGAGCAATCATTTCAAATTCCAACTCCTGAGAATTATTGAAGGCACTGGCATCAGTTTGGTTTGAAATGTGGTGGGGAAAAAGACATGCCCCCCCCCCAAACAAAAAGAAACACCAACAGACCAAGCCAATTTCAGCAAACATTCAAGTGACAATTATGTATGTATTTTTAAATCATATTGGCAGATTATTATTGTTGTTGTTGTTGTTGTTAATAATAATAATAATAATAATAATGATACAGAATTGACTCACACACACCTGTTCAGGAGGGTTCCAGCAGACTGTTCTCACTGATGATGTCCCCCCTCCCTGAACGTGCAGCTGGGTGGGCTCCGTCCACTCCCCCAG
>CAAKHB010007871.1:223569-237387 GCA_901007665.1 Aeoliscus strigatus
CCCGTCCACTCCCCCCGTCCCAGCCGTGCTGGTCCAGCTGCACTTTGACATGCTGCCAGTGGTCGCACATGTTTTCTCAGTGGAGACGCGACCTGCAAAAACACGAGCTGCTTGAAGCCGACTTGAAGACGTTCAGTTCGTCTCCTCGATGAACGTCCAAGCACCGACTGAACCACGGGCCCGGAATCGGGGGACCACATCGTCCGGAAAGGGCAGTGGGAGTTTCTCAGCTGCTTCCTGTTTCAAACAAGTTCACAAAAGGTCTCAGCTTTTTATGAAACCCTCCGAGAGTCATAAAAGTCACACGATCACGTAAGAAAACATTCCAACGGCACTGAGAGCAGAGTCACAGCATCGCTTCATTCACTCATTCATTCAGGACCTTGACGTCTGAGGGACCCGATGTGATCACGATCACATCTGATCATCCCTGTGGTCGTTGCTGCTGTCTGTGATTGTTTCTTTCTTTTACCGTGTGTCAGTACCAGGCTGTGACTGACGGACTGGTCCTCATGGACATCCAAGTTTAACTTGAGTTGACTCGACAATCCTGGTGCTCACATTCACGTTCACGTTCACGTTCACGTTCACGTTCACGTTCACGTTCACGTTCATCCAGGCAGGTGGTCTATGCTCAGTCCCAGATCACTGTCAACGTCTGCTGTTGTCCACGGGTCTAAATAGTCCCTGGATGCTTTATGGGTCTATCATGGTTCTTATTTGGTTTTATCTTATTTTTGTTTTTTTAATCTATTTAATCTGTTTATTTGCCTGATTGTGTTGAATGTATTTTATTTCCTTTAGTTTCTTCTTTTTTTTCCCTGAATTGCGGTACTTTGGTACTGAGCTGAGTCGATGGTTTCTACAGGGAAACTGATTCAGTGCGTCTGCTTTCGTATCAGACGTGCTGGCCGACCCTCTGGGGTACCCCCTGCCTGACCCGGACCTCCAGCTGCTCCCTTACGCCCAGCAGCAGTACACCCCTGGCGGTTTCCCGTTCCCCCTCTATGGCTCCCCGTCGTCCTCCACCTCCTCCACCTGCTCCTCCTCCTCACAGCTCTGCCATCCTCCGTACCACTACGGCGCCGACTGCCTGGAGGGTCTCTGTGACCCGGGCCCCGAGCCCCACTGCGACCCCCTGGCTCAGGGGGTGGGGGCCGCAGCGCTGCCACTGGGGCGGAGGTCGCGAGTGGGGCCGGGGGGGAAGGGCAGAGGTCAGGATGAGCTGTGTGTGGTGTGTGGAGATAAAGCGTCCGGGTATCACTACAACGCTCTCACCTGTGAGGGATGCAAAGGTAGTTTTCTCACCTGCTGCTTCCTCCAAAGAGCCTGAAACTGAAACTGAACTCCACAGACAACACTGTTCTAACCAACCCCATCTGTCCTGGCTGCAGGATTCTTCAGGCGGAGTGTGACCAAAAAGGCAGTGTATCACTGTAAGAGCGGCGGCGGCTGTGAGATGGACATGTACATGAGGAGGAAGTGCCAGGACTGTCGTCTGAGGAAGTGTCGAGCTGTGGGAATGTTGGCCGAGTGTGAGTCCACTGGAGTTTACAACTGATGTGATAGAAATGTGAACCATCAAAACCCTCTGAAAACCCTTTAGCGGGCGAGTATCCATATTTGAACACTTATTATTATTGATATTATTATTGTTGTTAGATCCAGATTGTATGTTTAATACATCTATTAACAATTTTATTTTATTTGTCAATATATCATATAATACATGAAAAAACTGAATGTTACAAGAAGTTAAATTCAGATTTCTTTTTTTATGAAAAGAAATTATGGGTGTGTATGGTAACTTCAGTGATAAATGTACAAAAATACAATTAAAATACTATGTGTAAAAAAATATAATACTGTATGTAAATGTGGGGTGGGGTGTAAGTGGGCTTGTATTTTTGACTGAGTGCTCCATGACGGGCTGAACGCGTCGTGCTGTCCTCTCAGGCCTTCTGACGGAGGTCCAGTGTCAGTCCAAACGTCTGAGGAAAGGAGGGAAAGGCCGAGGACACGAGGAGGAGGAGAACGCTGACGGCAGGAGGGTCAGTTCCACCAGCAGACTACCTGCACAGGTACGTCAGGACACACACACACACACACACACACACACACACACACACACACATACACCGATCAGTTCAAGAACCTTCAGTTCCAGTTTGTTCAGTTTGTTCATCCTGAAACTCTTCATCCTCATACCAGGGTCACTGATAAAAGGAAACTTTAAAGACATTTGGTGTATTTTCTTTCTGTCTTGAAAATAGAAATTGAAAATTTTAACTCAGATGAACAAACTCAGATGGATTTTCCTCACCCAGAACACAGACTGAAAAACTACGGATACAAACGCTCACATCTCCCCTCCAACCCTGACAAAGTACTTAAGTACTTCTTTCAATCAATTTAACT
This sequence comes from Aeoliscus strigatus, assembly GCA_901007665.1. Classification (NCBI taxonomy): domain Eukaryota; kingdom Metazoa; phylum Chordata; class Actinopteri; order Syngnathiformes; family Centriscidae; genus Aeoliscus; species Aeoliscus strigatus. The sequence goes on from CAAKHB010007871.1 coordinate 225,988, forward strand.
CTCCTATTTATTAGTATTTAATTCTAATTTCATTTTGTTTTTAGCTTTGATAGATGTATTTTGGATATTCATATTTAATAATCTAATTTAATTTAATATTGTTGAAATTGTTAATATTGTTAATAATATTGTTTATTCTGATATAGGTAGTTGTGTGTTTGTTGTCTTATTCACTACTGTTCAAGTTTGGGGGTCACTTAGAAATGTCCTCCTTTTTGAAAGAGAAGCTTTTTTTTTTTTTTCAATGACGATAACATGAATTAATCAGACCCGTCTAGACATGTGGTAAATGACCATTCTATCTGGGAACAGGTGATTTTAATGGAATATCTACATCCATCATCTACAGAGGCCATTTCCACCATCCATCACTCCTGTGTTCTAATGCTACATTTTGTTAGCTAATCATGTTCAAAGGTGAATGGTGATTAGAAAACCTTTGTGCAATTATGTTTGTACACATGAAAACTGTTGATGTAGAGAAGATACAAAACTGGAATTGTCTGGATGACCCCAAACTTTTGAACGGTAGTGTATGTTACATTATATATTATAATGTAATATATATATATATACACACACACACACACACACACACACACACGTACAATGGCAAGACGTGTACAATGGCAATAAACTCCTCATTTCACCCACCTGCACAGGTGTTTTCTGTCAGTTTGAGCCGCGAGCAGGAGCACCTGGTGGACAGGATGGTGGAGGCCCATCGACTGTGCAGAGCGGAGGACAGCAGCCACTGCCGGGTCGGTCCCCGTCCCCCGCCAGCGTCCCCCGCCAGCATCAACCTCTCAGCCGCTCACTGCTCACGTTGCCCTCCTCCTCCCTGTGTGCTCAGGTGTCGGACTGGCCGTGTGTGGAAGAGGCCGAGCGTCTGTCTGAGCTCGTGTCGCCTCAGAGGCTGCTGCAGTTCGCCAGGACGCTGCCAGGTAAGACGGTCAAATCTGAAGTGAGGAGATAACAGAGAGTCAGGGTGCTGCTCTCGTGTTCACGGCCTGGTTGTCCTCATCCCTCTGTCTGAGGGCACGTATCACCCACGGCAACGGTGCTGCTTTTTAATGGAGCTCCAGGCATCCATAGTGTTGATTCCAACACCTAAGTCATGGAACGGTACTGCAGGTCAAGAATGTAACATGAAAACGATGAGGGATGGGAGTTTTGGCTCTTTGAAAGGGAGCCGGATGTGGGGGGGCTGTTTCAGCTCCTTAAAGAAAAACGAACAGGAGCTCAGCATGGACGACTCACACGGGCCACACGAAGGCAGCGTGGACAGAGAACCAGGACTCGGCTCGCGGTGTTCATTTAAAAGAGCCGTTCAAAGGAGTCGATTCTCTCGCAAACGTCCCACCCCGAACACCAACTATTGTCATCTGGGATCCGAAAAGAAAATCATCAGTTTTTGCTTGCTCGTGAAGAGAAAAGTTCAGTTGAACTTAAGAGTAGTGACGTGTACATGTAGTTTTTATTCGAACCCAAACACATACAGATATTTATTTCCATAGTTTCTAAATCAAACTGGTAAATATGGTAAGTTGTTGCTGTGGTATGTTCTAAGTGAGTCTGAAGACACAGTAGAACAAACAATAAACAATCATGATCCCACAGACACATTCCTGGGTGTTTGTGGGATCATGATTGTTTATTGTTTGTCACAGCTTCGGATCATGAAAAATGTCCTATCCTAGTAGTGCCGTGTGAAATCCAAGAAGATGTGAACGATAATTCCTGAAGATGATGTGCTCACAGGGTTTGACCTGCTGGATTTGTCAGACCAGAGCTCTCTGCTGTCGGCCTCGTCACTGGAGGTCATGTTCCTGCTCTCGGCTCAGCAGTTCTCCAACAACCCCACGGGCCCGTGTCCAGGTGAGGAAACCAACACTACACGTCACACACGTCAGCAGCGATGGGAATGTACCTGGTTACAAAACAAGTTCCCCTGTTTCAAAACGTTAACGATTTGATCAAATTAATGTAACTAATTACATCTGAGTACATTTGGATGATGTTTGAAATGTGTAATGTGTAGATCAGTTTACCTCAGTGTCCTTATCCTACACACTTCTGTTCTATTTGTGAAAATGCAATAAAAGCAGATTTCACCGATATTTTTGCGTATGGACCACACTGCCTTTTGCCTTTTTCAAGAAATTAGACCCATTCTATTGCAGTTCCCATTGGTGAAATCTGCATTTATTGGGTTTTCACAAATAGTATAAAAGTTTCACGAATCACAAACCATGCTTACATGAAACTATGTCCTCTGAGGAACAAACCAGTCCAGGTTTGAAGAGTTTTTAGGAGTGAAACAGAGCAGAATACATTTTATATTTCACAATAATAACAATAATAATAACACAAAAAAAATATCCAGCTGTTTGTTTTTCCATCAAGCATGAATTCTGAGGAATTCTGTAGCAACAGTTTAAGGAACGAGAAATCAGTCACTCACATCATGCACAATAGCTCACACTAGTCACAGTGACGTTCACAGATATCTGGTCTAGTTGGAAGTGAATTACAGATGTCTCTATCTGTCCTTTGGACTAGTTGCATGTGCAACGCAAAAGACGCTGAGTCGAGCCGTGCTGGAAGTGCGTGGTGGAACGTTTGCGGTGATGTTTGAATCCACGTAGTCTCTGCTGCTGATTTTCAGCCCTGCAGCTCTTCAGCATGTCGACACACAGCTGGCTGAGGTCCGTGGAGTCAAAGGACAACCTGCACAGTAAACTGCTGGTGGCGTCGGGTGAGTCAGCAAATATCAGTCAGTGTCTGTAGGAGACACACAGATGTTCCAGTGATTTAACTGTTTTCTGCTGCTGCGACCAGGACGCAGTGACGACTTCCTCAGCCCCGTGCTCAACTTCTTTCACAGCATGTCGACGCTGCGGGTGACAGAATCGGAGTACGCCCTGCTCACAGCCACGGCTCTGCTCTGCTCAGGTCACATGACCACACGGCTCACTGCACTGTTGATACGGTTAATCACGTCAAACCGTCTCGGGGTCAAAGGTCACGCTGTTACAAATCAAAGTCAATGACGGTACCACATATGATTTTTTTGTCAGTTAATGGTCAAATATGTATCATTTTTATTATCACTACTAGTACTACTAATAACAATAATAATACATTATTCATGAATAATACAATGATGATCAATATTAAATCATGACATTAAATTAAATACAAATATTATTGTCATAATAAAAATCATTATTACACGCACACACATACAGTATATACATGTGCACATATACATAACATACATATGATTTATAGTCTTGTGGATTTTCTGACGTCGGTCATGAACATGAAGTAGCGGTTCTCAGAGGAATGTGTCACTTTGTGTTTGGACACGACCACTATGTTTCGGCGATGACAACCGTCTGTGTGTGTTCCTGCAGACCGGGCATCCCTGCTTGCTGCCAGCTGTGTTGAGAAAATGCAGGAACTGATCCTGGACCTTCTGTCCCAGATGTGTGGGGCCCAGGCTGGAGCTGCGCGAGGGGGACCACAGCGGTTCGGTCGTCTACTGGGCAGACTGACGGAGCTCCGCACCCTCCACCACAACTACCTCCTCCTGACCAGACAGCCAGCAGCTCACTGACGGAGCAGCACTTCCATGTTGTGACTTAGACAACCACAACATCATGCCTGAGCTGAGAAGTTGTACTTTCGTGTCGAGGACTGACACCGACTCAGACGATCAGTTCGACAAGTCTTTTTCCATATTTCAGTCTCATAAGGGTCTGAAATCAATCTGGTTCGTTGAAGCAAAAGGATATTTTTTTAAAACTCTTTTTATACCTGTTGTAATACGACTTATATGTACACGTCAACTTTACCTTCCACTCTGCTGAGTATTGTTACATGAAAACGTTCCATTACAACTTCATGGTCAGTTTCTGCTTAGTTATAAAATGTATTTAAAATTACTGTTGGAACATCGAGAATTCCCTGGTCAGCTATGTAGTTTGTAGGGGTGGTAGTAGGAGATAGTAGCCCTCCAAGCTGTGGACTGGACCTTTCACGTGTGGTTTCCAAAATCGTTTGGATCGTCTCCTCTGGGGAGAAAATTGTGTGTGTTTTTTTTTTGGGGGGGGCGATTTTCTTTGAAACAGTTATCGCATTCATGTGAAGGAGTCGTAGATCAATTCTTGATCAAGCTGCACAAAACGGTTATGTGGCAAACTTTGTGGAATAACAATTATCAAATGAATTCTCATAATAAACGGGCGTGTCCACCTACAAAGAAAACACAACTCTGCATGTAAGTTTCCCAAAAAAGGTTTTTATTAGAGAATTTATTTCCCAAATTGGAAATACTGGTTCGGACAAAGTATTTGGTTTGTAGGTAAAAATATGCAGGTAGTACAAGCTTATAAAGGTGTATTTTCCCATTTGATTAAACGGGGCTCTGTAGCACTGGACAATAAATATTTCATCTTCTGGGGGTCGTCGTGAACGATGGGGGCTGGACTTCAGTAAAAACAAACCAAATATGTGACTATCTGTTAAAATTCTTTTTTTTTTTTTGTTGCATGTTTTAAAAACATCACTCAATTTACTTTAAATAAGATTTAACGCTCACTTTTACCAATATAATTTTATTTCTATAGTTCTCTCTTCCATAAATAAATTATTTCTCTGTATCAAAAAGAGAATTCATATATAAAGAACAATGGCTCATTGTGTTTTATGCTCTGAATGCAAACACACATACACACACACTGATGAAAATACCTCAAAGACGAGCTAAGAGTACACTGCAGCAAGTCAGGAATCGATTCAGCCCCACAAATGTACACGGCCTCACTTTGCCCCTTGTGGCATGATTGAAATTCGCATTTCAGACGCAGAAACATTAAAGTGGGTTTGATAATACACAAAGGTATGTACACGACGTGTGCTTTTATCATATACAAGTGTCGTCCAAAAAGATTAAAATGCAAAAAGCCGTTGTATAAAAGATGGCAGTGATCCATTCAGACGTCTTCTGCAGTTATCATATAAATATGTCAGCTCTTTTTCTGACTGGTTGATTCATTGGCAGTAGCAGTATACAAAATAGAGCGAATCCTTCTACAGTCAGCAGAGAGCTGGACAAACCTGAAGGGGGCGCTGGAACGGACCTACTGCAGCGGTGAAGAGCTTCATTCGGGTCTGGAGCTGTCGGCGGCAGACGCAAACAGACACTAGTGGTTCGGTAGGTCCACACACCCGGCCTCCGCTCGCTCGCTGCTTTAAGACTGACGAGAAATGCATAGTGGCTGAACTGCGGGTGCACCGGCGCCCTCTACAGGTAGTTTGAGGTCACAAATCCTTGGCTGTGGCTGACTCGGCTCTGGTGGATGATGGCGCGGTCGTACGCCACCTGGACAGACTTGCGGATGCTGGACTTGCGTCCCTCCATGATGCGCAGCTTGTCGGCGGTGTCGTCGAGACCCAGAGGTGTCACCTTGTCGCGAGGGAGCCACTGCCTACGACAGGTGAGGTACAGGCGGTCACATCGGAGACAAACAGTCGGGACCATGCACGTGGAACTGAAGAGCAAACAGGCAGTCCCATGGCACGGCAAGACGGGACCCACGTGCCATGGCTCTATGGTGATGTCACCTGGTTTACAGTAAATGATTGTGGATTATTTAGTGTTATGATCAGAACATTACATTTATGGCTGTGAAATCCTCGTTTCTACGAATGTGAAACTACGTCACCTGCGGCAGTGAATTCCGTGACGGTGGACGGTAAAAGTTCAAATATTTCAAATATTTCAGTGCCGTCTGCCGTTGCTGTCAGTGTTTGTCTCTGCTGGCCTCGTCCTCCCCTCGTCCTCATTAATGACACCCGTTTTGCCTGATTCCATGTGAACGCAGCATTCACGTCTGTATTCCATCATTATTATAATAAAAACAGTGACGTTCCGTCATGACACAATTCAGCAGCCCATCGCTCAGACCGGAACTTACACACAGTGAATCCGGTGGATTTTCAAAATAAAGCACCCAACACTGGGTGTCATGCGACTCGTCGATCCATGGATGGATTGATGAACATCCAGCAGGAACACAGGGCCCCACCTCCTAGTCTCACGGTACTTGCAGGCGTTCCCCACGGTAGATGGGGTTAGTGAATTTGAAACTCTGCTTTCAGGTCAGCTGACCGGTCAAAGTGATTCAAAGTGACCTTTGCTTGAACTCCAGGAGGAGCAACACTTGACAAGATGTTTGTCAGGTCAGATTTTACAACAACAGCTGACACCAAGTATGTCAACGACTCTAACATCCAACATTCACACGAGCAGCTCTCAGCAACGGAGGCCAAGAAGAACCGGCCTTTAACAGGCTGAGAAACCACACACGGATGGCCTACTGCCTCGACCGGCCTGGAGGAAAGAGACCGACGGTCACTCACCAGGTGCGCTTGTTGTCAAAGAAGAGCACCAGGTAGAGCCTCTTGCTGGCCTCCTCCTGCCTCTGCTCGCCCAGACGGAGGACGTCTTTGGGTGGGACGGGGATGGGCACGCCGTTGTGCAGCACGCCCTCCTCGGGCATCTCCGGGTCGATGATCTGGAGCAGAGTCACCGTCAAACCGACTGTCATGGATGTGATCTCTGAGGCTGAGGTGAAGGTTTACCAGTGCAGGATAGGAGGGATACCCCCGACACTTGGCCCACACCAGGTCCAGAGGCTCCAGCTCCGTCTCATCCTCTGACGTGTGGCTGCCGTTGCCTGAAACACACCAGCGGAACGTCTCGGTGATCGTAGTAAAGCCTCCGTTGTCAGATGAAACCGTCAGAATGAGTCCTACGAACACACACGCCACGAGTCAAAGACAAACATACCAGTGTAATTGGACTCTCCGTTGACTATCTCCAGGAAAGGGACTTTGGAAAGAGCCGGTTTGCCCAGGCTTCGTTTGGGAGGAGAGCGTCTGGGAAACAGCACATATTATTAGTTGAAGTGCTGAATGAGGAAAAAAGACGGAAAAGAGATGCGGCATGTCTCACGTTTCTTTGTGGAGGACCGGACAGGGGCTGTCCTCAGAGTCTGAGCCGCCGTCTTTGTGCCTGTTGAAGCCGTTGGTCAGTCCTACGAGCAAATGGGAGGAAGTGTGAGATCCACGTTTTGAGTGGGAAAATTAAACTAGCTGCGCTGGAACACTCACATGAAAAGAAATAAGGACTCAGAGGACACAAAAAACAGGTCAGGTGTGTAGTAAAGTAGGAGTAGTAGTTATTGGAATATTTGGAATATTTGACAATTCCAGACACTTTTTTTTTTTTTAACTTTTATACTGTTCAATGTTATTATTTTGCCTAGTAAATCAAAGTAATGTTTCCATATCTAGTTCCTTATTTTGTGTAAAAAAGAAAAAATCTAGAAAATTCTATTCCTAAATGTGCGTATCGAATCTACTTCCCTCACAGACTCAGGGTTGCATCAGCCACTTGATGCAGCTTTGAACTAAGTACTTTTCGCTGTTGTTTCCTTCTGTTTACATGAGACTATAGTTTTAGTGACACCGGGGGCCGATCCTCTACATGTGCTTGACCCGCTGATGCTACACGACACACCCACCCCCAGCGCCATAATCTACTGAACTGCCTCCTCATCTTCCCCATCTCCAAAGTTTCTCCAGCTGACACCCCCCCCCCGGCAGACATGGACTAAAAACATGGACTAAAAACACTGTTGGACTCTGAACTGCCTCACATGCATTCTTGGACCTTCTAGACTCACTGTTTGTTTATATGTCTATATGTCTATATTGTCTGTGCATGCAACACCTATTGCAGGTCTGTCCGTCCCAGGGAGGGGGATCCCTCTTTCTGTGGTCCTCCCTGAGGTTTCTGCCTCTTTTTCCCCTGTTATAAGGGTTTTTTCGGCAGTTTTTCCTCACCCTGACTGAGGGTTTAGGACAGAGGGTGTAGCAATGTGCGGACTGTAAAGTCCATCGAGACAATTGTAAATCGTGATGTTGGGCTATACAAATAAATTGAATTGAATTGAATTGAATATTGTAGAATTGACAATACAGCTAGCTTGAGACCTTAACACAATCTAATATGAAAAAGGAATGAATTCAGTGTAGGGAGAGCGATGGAAGGGTTAGGGTCAAACTGAAGATGTTTCATCCATCTAAATAGTGGAATTACAGACAGAAACAATCATAACTGAAATGTGCTCGGCACCACGCTGTAACGACAGAACCTGTGGATTGGTTTTTCTCAGCGACTCTTTACGTTTCTGCTTGGACACTGGTAACAAATGTAAAGTCAGCACATTCCAGCAGCAGCTGCACGATGATGTCACAGTCTGCGTTTGTAAAACGGTCCAAGAACTGAAGCGTCTCACCGGTGTCGGGCCGGTGGTCTGGAGCGTCGTCCAGCTCCCCGTCTGAGCAGGTGTCTCGACTGGGGGTCCAACGTTCATGCAGGTGGGGTGGCCCCGGGCTCTTCTGGGGGGTTTTGGATGGCGTGGACGAAGGTGTAGAGGACGGCGTGCTGGCGCTGGAGGGGGGCGTGGTCGGCGCGTTGCTCATGTTCTCGTCCTGCGGGACTTTTCCGTTCAGCAAAGGATTGTCTCTCTCTCTGAACAACTTTGCGCCATTTTTTGCCTTTTTGAACAATACAGACGTCCGTCGTCCGACTCCTCCGGTCGTGGGCCGTGAGGGGGGGCTGAGGTCCGGCAGGCCGTTGGCCACCGCCTGGCATTCGCTGTGCAAACCAGGAGGGGGCGTCGACTGCCGCTCCTGTGCTTTAGTGCAATTGATGAGTTCTGCGGCGCCGTCGTCATCTAGCTTTAGGCGTTTGCAGGGCCAGGCTGAGGACTGGGGGTCCCTCGTGATCGGCCGCAGGGTGGGAGGCTCCAGAGGTGCATCTCCGTGTCGTGGAGGAGGAGCCGGCCCTGTCGGTTCCAGTGTCGGCGGAGAGGTGGATTTGAGGTCATCTGTAAGACGAGAGGAGAGCAAATGAAACTTCACTCTGCCTTTGTCTGAAAGCGAAGCCCATGTGGTATGTCGTGTGATGTGGTGGTGTAGTAGTCACACTGGAAAATGGTGTCAACGGAGAGTGAGTCACATTTCAACGTCTAAACCAGAGCCCAGGGCGAGTTGAGGCTCTCATGGTGGCTCAGCGTCTTCGTACGATGAGAGAATCACTTTGCTCTCTCAACTGTACGGCAGCAACGTGGGGCGGGACTCAACTGACACCAACTAGACACTTTCCCTCGACGACTGTCGTACGAGTAGGGGCGTCACGGTTCCCCAAATGATTGAATGTTAAGTCAGCTCTCAGTCGTCCAGGTCATAGTAACTTACTGGGTGGGGACTGATGCTTTTCAAGAATTTTACCAACACACACATTGATGCCATTGTTTGTCTATCAAGTCTTTATTTATGGTTTTACGCCCCAATGACTGTCCTTCCTGTTCCTCCTTGAGATACTCACTACAAGGGACAATTAGAAAGTCTAGTTTCACTCCAGCAGATGCGCTGCACTTACTTCAACACAGTTGATTAAAAACTGCCTCTGCTAGTCAATGTGTTTCATAAAATGCTGGGACGATTGTCTGAGGCTGAAAATTCAAAAACAAGAACAGGGAAGAAACAGTGCTAAGTGTGGCTTCATTGACAGAGACCGTGCTTGTTGTTCTATCTGCAAATGATTTTAAACTGCTATAAACTAAAACGCCATGAGCTTAAACTCGTCTATTTCTCTCTCTCTCTCTCACGCATGCACGCACGCACGCACGCACACACACTCTACACACAAGTTTACTGTCTTGGCACAGAGCAAACATCATGTATTATAACAGAACACCTCCCTGAGAAATGCTACAGATCTACTTTCCTCTACAGACGACTGATGATGAATCAAAAAGGGAAATATCAATATCAAATATCAATATATCAATATAAAATGTCCATCTCGTTGCTGTAAGCGCCAGAAACACTAATGAGGACAAATGCCAAGTCTGAGGCTAAAGCATCAGCGGACCTGGGGATGTTGACAGAGGTGAGGATGCTAAAGGCTCTGTTGCTAATGACAGGGAAACTAGTCGAGGTCAGAAAGCCAGCTGCTCTCCCACTGACTGGAAAGTGGAACCCTCGTTCAGTGTCTCTAAAGGAGAGAGCCTCGATCAATAGGTGCTTGTTCCCCTGGAAGTACACAAGTGGGCGGAGAGAGACAAAAACTGCTGCGATACAAACGGAGCGACCTTAAATAGTGACTGGATTCCCCCTGTCGTGGGATGACATGGCATGATTGTACATGGCCAATGGAGAGTGGTGAGTCCATGAGTGATGTATAGAAGAGGTGCAAACAAAGAGTGCACTTGAAGAGAGGAGTTGTGAGGCAGCCATGGCTAACGAGACTCTGTGGGCCCCTACTTACTAGACTGGAGACAGTGGGGCGGTTGGGGTTGGTACGTGGGGGGGACCCTGGCTCAATTACCTGAGGACAATGTTCCGTTAGCTCATGTTCACAACTGGTCTCATTGAAAAACGTGGCTTTTTGAAATAAGGTACATGCATTTGGCAATTTGATACTTCTGAAAAAGAAACACTTTTATTCAGCCACCTTTGTCTGTAGGCGAAAGGCCGTTTTCTGCCTTGATATCTTTGTCGTCGTCGTCGTCGTCGTCCTCATCGTCCCCGTCCTCGTCCTCTTCTTTCAGGCGCCCGTTGTGAAGGCTGTGGCGAGGCTGACCCTGCCGGTACCGAATGCTGTTGATCTCTCGGCGAAGCAGGCGAATGCGTCGCGTTCGGGCTCCGCTGCATCGCATGGAGGTGACAAAGTCCATCTTGTCCAGCAGTTCCTTCAGCTGCTCGTCCACGGTCATGTGAAGGCGGTTGTCTGGATCCAGCACGCTGTCGACTGAGGACGACGGAACGTTAGTGGAAACGATGGTCAGGATGTTTCTCAAAGGCCTGAACATACTGCGCATGAACAGAGAAAGTTCTTTCTTTCTCGTGTGGTGTCTGAGAACTATTGTGTGATTGGTCAGAAATGCTGTGTGTGTGCACATGTCCTGCAGTGAGAGGGCACTGTGAGAGCCTCCCAGGAGTTCCACACACGAAATGTCCTGACCAGAACGAACTGAAACAAACAAAGGTCTTCTGGTGTTCTTGCGCAGTATGTACATGACTTCAACAGTTCTCTCTTAAGACTAGAAGCTGGTGATTTTAGTACTGAATCAATAGGATACGTTCAGTAAAACAATCAGTTCAAAAGATTTGTTTACTGAATCATTCACCGAACCATTTTGTTAGCAGTGAGTGATTTGTGTCATTTCACAGGGAGCCAACGACGAATCGGATTCACCCGCAGCAGTTCACTAATGCACTAGGCTGAACTGTGAAATGAACGAATCTTTTCACTCA
>CAAKHB010007871.1:237424-256927 GCA_901007665.1 Aeoliscus strigatus
ACACACACACACACACACACACACACACACACACACACACACACACACACACACACACACACACACACACACACACACACACACACACCTTTAGTGAGCACCACTTGAGGTGAACCAACGCCATGTTTCTTTACTGCTCTGGATCACAATCTGATTCTACATCTTCAAATCACCACATTATTGTGTGTTCATTGTGACAGTGTTTACATTTGGCCTTAGCTGTCTCCTACTTACCGTCTTCCCATGTGCAGCCGCGGAAGTCTAGTTTCTGTGGTGACTCTGGGAGGTGCATGCCAGTGTCCAGGTCCAGGCCAGTATTGGTGGCTTGTCGCTGGGCGTGGCGCAGCACAGCTCCCCCCAGATCTCTGAGACGCAGCGCTGCCCGGTGGAACACTGTGTCCTTGGTGTTGTAGAGGAGACAGTTGGACACCATCAGGTTGAAATCTGCCTCTAGGTCGGCTACGGAGCGGTAGGTGTGACTTTCCAGCTTAGAGCGCATTGTAGAGAAGTCCATCGGCTGGCTGATGAACTCCAGGTAGTCTGGGACCTGTTGATGAGATACAAAGGACACGCGTACGGACCTAATAAGTGTGTGACGAGCATTTATAGCATTTACAGGGTTTCCAGTGTTTTCTAAGACACCTCCAGAACTTCTGGAAGGTAAATCTAGGCCCTGTCCTCTCAGAGACAAGTTGAATTTGGGAAACTTTTTTATCATATGGACCTTTTGTCCACACGGAACAGGCGTTTTGGAGCCTGAATAGGAGTATTTTGAAACCAGGTCCCAGAGTGAATAAATAGGAAGACAACACTGTTTCACCTGTGCGGGTCCAACCTATACACATCTTTCCTGAGCTGATGACATCATGCCTCCACCTCTCCTTAGCCCACATGCGCTAACTCCGCTAGCAGCAGCAACGGCAGCTCACCGTGTTGCGCTGGTGCTGCTGAATGTGATATCTGTTCGTCCATCCACACAAATATATTATTGTTCGATTCATATTCTTTGAGATCTTCTTCTTAGTGTGTTTGTTCACATCACATTCACCACACATTTGCATGCATGCTCCATGTCTTCTTCTCTGTGGTGGTGTATTTCTGTGGCAGCATCTAGGCCTGGCACACATACATCGTATTCACTGGATTTATGTGGATGCACGCATTTTGGGAGACGATTCCCTGTGCATGGAAAACATTTTTAAAACTATTCTGGTTCGTCTCCCTGTGCACGTAGCCCTAGCGAATAAGACAGACAGAAAGGAACGATGACTTTCATCAACGTGTTCCGCTGTGAGAAGGGTTTGGCCAATGCAGGGGCACAGATATACAAAGCAATCATGATATCTAAGTTTGTGAGTCAGTATCCTCACATACAGGTGATTTATCATAACAACTGATGACAAAAACACATTGCTAACAATACTGTCTTAACTACAATGAAACCATGTGTTCTCCACAACAGTACAATATGAGGAACAGAAAAAAATGAGGTTGAAAGTTCACTGCTGATTTATAGCTCTGTTCATATGCACACATGAGGTATCTATTTGACGTCTTGCAATAAACTAACCAGCTACTACTGTTTCCATTTCAAGATGGAAAATAGAAGATGGTTGCTTAGGCAACGAAAGCATGGAACAACGAAAGTTTGGACAAATCAGCTTCCACTTCGACAGACTATAAGTAAGAATTATAGAGCCACCGAGTATCTGGCAGCTGTTTATATAAAACTATAATAAACCTCTCTCTCCAACTGTCAATGATTCCCAGCACACATTTGAAGCTGCTGCTCCAAACCACAGCTGAATCCCAAAGTAAGCAAACTGAACCAAGAAATTCAGTTGCTCATTAATAAGATGGTAACCTCATTCATCCACAGAACTAGCTCTGATAATCTTTACTGTAAGCTGAAGTGGAAACAGACTGAAATGACTTTTCAAACCAGTATAGACATTTGAAATGTTCCAGAATTTTCCATGACAATCAAAAGATGAAAATTCATCTTCTGACTTTCTGACTAAGACCAAGCAGTATGTTCTGTGTGCTGAGGTTTCATTATACCAAGGTTTCTGGCAGTCGGGTGAAGTCAGCGATCATAGCAGTTGAAAAACATCAACAATAAGCTGAAGCCTTTAGTTAAGTCTCTGTGGGCTATGAAGCCTCAAACGTGACACGTCATTCATGCGTGGCACGTTACTTTTCTTCACGCCGTGCTGCTGGTACCACTGTTACGATCAGAAGAACTATCTCACCTCCTTGATGTCGACCGGCTCTGCAAAGATCTGGGCAGTGTCCTTCTCCTGCAGCTGCTCCAGAGTTGAGCGAAGCAGCGCCAACATCGGGGTCAACTGCATCTCCAGAGCTGACTGATGAACTTTGATCTGGAGTAAACAGAGGAAAGAGAAGAAGACTGTCAGTTCAGTGTCTGTACACTGAATTAAAAAGTTATTCTTTCAAGCTTGTGTAGCACGTACAGTGTGATTTTCATTCTACAATGTTACCTGTTCTCGTTTGAGCTTCTCCCTCTTACGGATGAGCTCCACCAGCAGTCGGGCTTTTTCAAGGTCATGTCGAAGTTTCTGCCAATACCTCAGTGCGTCTCTGGCAGCAGAAACTTTTTCATCCACCTCAGGCTGCAAAGGAACAGGACACATGCTTTTACTGCCGCTGTCTGTAAACTGTCAGGTATGTCAATGTCCAAACAAGTACACTGAAAGCCATACACTGAAAACCATACAATTATGGTCTTTGAAAACCAAACTTCTGTTTCCTGTCCTGACCTGTTCAGTATTCCTTTGGGACTGGATGTTAACGTGTAAACGCCGGACCAGCGGCACACCATTCCTCGACTGACGCTTGAGTAACCAGTAACGATGCAGCCTCTGCATGAACTGGCTTTTCTTTTGGAAGATGATTCCTTTGCAGATGATACTCAGCCTGCACGACAAGGAGAGAGGCATGTGGTCAGTAACATCAGCTCGGTTGGGTCAAACAGATTTGCTGGCACAAAATAAACAATTAGGAACACGTACCTGCTTGCAGGTATTTGAGGCACTATGGCTTGTGGTGATGCAGTGTTTGGGGCTGTTGACTCAGCATTCTTCTTCCCTTTCTTTTTATCCATCTTAGCCTCATCGTCAGACTTCCTGCCTTTCTTCGGTGTTGTAGGACCCTGTGTGTAGGCGCTCTGACCTCTACTCGCCCTCCCTCTGCTGCCCACCACTCGCCCTTCACTCTCCTCATCAGACAATGTCTCTTGGCCTGGAGGTGAATGAGCCTCGCAGAAGGCCGTCTTCTTCACAGAGAAGGTGGTCCCGTTGACGTTTGTCTCTCTCACCGGGTCGATCTTCATGAACAGGCCAGCGCGCTGAGCACACGTGACGTGGAAAGCGGTGTAACAGTTTGCTTTGTGGCACTGAATGGATGCACCACGGCCCCGCTGCTTACACAGGTAGCAGGTCAGTTTCCAGCGTGCTGGGGGAATGTTATTAACACCTTCCACCGGTTCCAAAAACACTGTATTGGCGAAGCAGACTTCAGGGATCCAGATTGCACACACCACATGTGCCCAGCGACCATCGCTGGTTTGCTTAAAAGCGCCGCCTCGGTTTGGACACAGAACACAATCAACGGGTTTCTGAGGAGACTGGAGGCAGCAGCGGCACAACCACTGCCCCTCTGGGATGTAGGGCACTCCGTAGCACTCCTGGTGCACGGCCAAGTTGCACGCATCACAAAAGAGGATGACGTTGCTGTTGAGGCACTCGTCATCCAAACACACACAGCAAAAGGCATCGTCGTCAATATTGCTCTGAGACGGGGCTCGGCTGCGGGCTTCCCGGTACGCCTCCTCCTCTAGGCGGTCCACCAACAACTCAAAGGTGTCTAAAGAGAGAGATGAGTAACCCTCAGCAGTCCGGCCAGCATTGACCATCTCCAGCCAGGCAATGTCCTGTTCATCCATGTCATATTCTGCCACAGCGTCCTGCTCTTCAGCAGAGCGCTCAATATAACGGTAATACGCTGTGGGCAGAGGGGGCGCCTCCACTGGCGTGAAGGTCTCGAGCACACGAAACTTGGGTTCAGGGAGGGGCAAGTGGTGATGATTAGATGTGTTTAACTTCTCAGGTGTTGGTGGGTGGGAATTGGGACAGTGGTTCTTTGAATGTGGCGATGACTTGACAGAGGAGCACTTGGATTCTTTCCGGCGGCCTCTCGGTGTGGCTGGTTTGGAGAAGGTTTGGACACTGCCGGCCGGAGGTGATGGCTGCTCACTG
This sequence comes from Aeoliscus strigatus, assembly GCA_901007665.1. Classification (NCBI taxonomy): domain Eukaryota; kingdom Metazoa; phylum Chordata; class Actinopteri; order Syngnathiformes; family Centriscidae; genus Aeoliscus; species Aeoliscus strigatus. Next base: position 241,702 of record CAAKHB010007871.1, read on the forward strand.
TTCTCCTTGTTGCTGTTACACTCATTAATATCCTGCGCCATCATCTCATCTTCGGTAATGACCGCCAGTGGTTCCAAAACAGAGATGCGGTGAAGCCGACCATCCAGCTCCACTTCCACCACCTTCTGGGCCTGGGCATAGCTGAGGGTTTCTTTGCTTGGAGATGCTTTGAGGCTATACGGGGACGGAGATCGCTGGCGGGTACCCCCACGCCCACCAACTGTCCCATTGGACTTCTTGGCATCTGCTGCATTTCCCGTGGCCACCTGGCCTTTACGACGTGGCTTCCTCATAGACCACCTAATCACACCTTCCCTCCTGTTGAAAATGAAATAACATGTGAGAATATGGCAGTGGTCTCATATTATGCAAACAGTTGCTGTCAGTGTATGAGTATGTTCTGTCGCTAATGTTTTATTTATAGTTAAGTATGGATGCCGCACTCTTTATTATGCTGCAAAACAAATCTAACTTTTGGTACAATGACATAACCTGAAGCTGCCATATTTAGAATGTTTAACAACACAAAAAGCCTCATCCTATGAGGTCGGCAGTGATATTTTTAGAGAAAGTATCTGCCACTCACTCCCTGGCAACTCAGTGTGAAATCATCATCATTAAGCTTCAATAATATTTAGTACAATACAAAGACATTTGCCCGCTTCAGCAATATACACTTTGGAACAGAGTTCAGAGACATTAACAATATTCTTTATTTCATTGTATGTTACCTCTGACAGGACACCTCTGTGATGCGATGTACAGTATATGTAAATGTGTTGTTCTATATTATTACTCCCTCAACCCACAGAGCCAACGACATGATGTTGGACCAACTGTCCATTTTACTTTTTCATTTTACCCCATTTATCATTATACTCACACGGGTGATGATAAAAATATCCGTAAGTCAAAAACTGTCTTGAACTATCGTTGATGCAGCAACGCAACGCGATTGTCCAATCAGCTTCCAGGGATGTTTGACGGATCACTCGCGCAGCCAATCGTCTTCAAGAACACCTCGGTCTAAACAGCTCAGTCTCCTTTTTTTAGCAGTAAAATGTCAGCCATGTTTACAGTTTTAGAACTATTAACAGGTCTTCCAAGCTTTAAATCGTAATTAAAAACCGTGGGCCATTTGATTGCGATTCACAGACACAGACCACTTGTGCCATACACTCGTATCCTGACATTTAAATGGAGAGCTAGTATGCTAACTTTGAAATATAGCTGTACTAACATTAGCAGGATTGTTGACAAGGCACCTAATAACTTGCACCGTTGTTGGTTAAAAGTTCCTAAGTAGTCAGTATGCAATAGACAGTAAATTGTGTACTTGAGACATCTTACCTATGATGACAACTGTGTGACAGAACGAGCCGAACAGCCGGCGGTCTAAAGCCGCCTCCTCAGTATTGGTTGCCTGTTATCCAGTCGCCCCACTCGCTGAAAGCTAAAAGCTAGCTGTTACTGTGAGCTAGCGTCAGATTGCTGGAACAGCCGGTGTATTTCGCTATTTAATAAAGCATTTGTTCCCCAATGAAACAGCGGTTATCAGGCAAGCGGTTGAAATCATCAGCTCGCTGAGTACATAACGTGTATATCTGTGGGAATAAGTATTACAGGCAACTCAATCTCGACCCAATTTTGAGAAAGAGAGGAATACTAGCCTGAGGTTGCCTGGCTAGCTACTTGGAGTCCAGAGTATATGCTAAATCAACAAGACGGCAAAAACATACGACTTCCGTTAACCTTTCAAAATAAAATTAACTTGGCCACGCTTACCGCAACAAATTAGATTCCTTTATTTCGCTCTCTGAAAGTTTTATACAAGAAATTCATCACAGTATAGAATTTATTTACAGCATCACATTTTATTCCAAACATTCGATGTCAATTAACCAGATCGCCGCTTAAATTTATTCTCAATGTAAAGCAGGCTTTTATTTTTACTGTAAATTATCTCATTTCCGCTTTCATGATACTCCTTTGGCTGCCTCTGTTCGCTCGTGAACATATATCCCGCCTCCGTTACGTCATCAGGCGGTGATTTTCGCGCGCAGGGTGCTGATAGTGGGGCCAGTATTTCCCTTTAGTATACATGGTCATCGAGGGCAAGTCAATTTATTTATGTGTGACACAATTAAAGCATACATTTGTCAAAACCTTGGCAATATCTATGCACACTTTCCCCATTTACATTTTCCTTTTACTTTTTTTTACTTGCTTTTTTTCCACCTGCTGATCCTTTTATTCACCTACTAGCATTTACATATTTATATATTACTTATCATTAGAATTGTAGTGAGAGGAGATTTAAATGGGAATCCTTATTTTAAACTCTCAGCAGGAATTACCATCAATTAGGAAAAACTGTTTAATTGGAAAACAGCATTGCGGTTATACTGAGAGTGACTCCTGTGATGTTTAAGACCATACATTCAAGCAAGGCAACTCACTAATAGGTTAATTCATCTGAACAAACACACACAACTAAAAATGGTGTGACGGTTTTAAAATGACCATCTCACAGTCAGTCAAAATCATAGTCAGAAACATAGAGTAAAAGAGATAATTGGAATATACAAGGGCACCGTTGGTTGCTGTGGGAGTTGGGAAACCGGTATTTACAAGACATCCATTAAGTTAGGGAGACATCGTCAGAGTGTTTTTCCTCTTGGAATCCCGACGTGGAAATGGAACAAAACTCTTCACCTCTTTGAAACATAACCCTGTGGTGCAAAAGACAAAAGACATCATTGTCTCTGCAGCCTCGCAACAATTAAATAACACAAAACAGAAATCCATTAAGCACTCGCTGCATGCCAACATCAATTATTCATAATTTCATTACCACATTAGTGAATGCGGTGCAGCCGAATGTTAATTGCTGCCCCAGTCTACCTTTTGGAATGGATTGTGTGATGGTGAAAATGACTTGTGTGAATGTTGTTTTTTTTAAAAATTGTTCTTCACACTGTAACATATTAAATTCCATGTCTTCTCCTGGAATTTCTGTAGGACATGTCTGTATGAGGTAAGCATTAGCATAAATCTGGGTGAAATAGTTGTTTTTTCTTTCTTTACATATCGCTGTTTTCTGAATCAGAATCAGTTTTATTGCCAAGTAAGTTTTAAAAAAAATGAAGAATTTGTCCTGGTGTGAAGACGCAATCAACATAAACCGAGAATGGAAATAGTGCAAATTATTAAAAAAAAAAATCTTGAAACACACTACACACAGTTAACACTATAGAATAGAATAAGATAAGGAATTCAGCTTACGCTTCCACTCTTCGAGGGACAGTGTGGCATTGTCGTGGCTGTCATCGTACGGTGCAGGCTCAGGAAAGTCGTCCTGGTCCCTTAGGCTGTCAAAGTATGGGTGTTCCAGAGCCAGTTCGGCGGTGGGCCTCTCGTCTCCATCCAGAACAAGGATTTTCTCCAGCAGGTCGATACCTGCAGACGGTCCAAACATAACAAGGAGTAACACCACAGCACTTTAAGGAGGTCAAACGGTGAAAGTCAGTCAAATACATTTATGAACATAATTCACAACTGGAAGCTGTGGCTTTTGTTCCTGAGTTTAGTGGAAGGCTGTTTCTCCTCTGCATCACTGTTTCAATATGTTCCCCTTAAATTGCTTTACCTGGCTCTTACGTCCATATTTCAATTTGATTTAAAGAGAGATTAAATCATTCATACTTATAAGCAAAATAGAAATATTGCATTAGAAATACTTAAGATAGTTTTCCAGTTCTTGATCTGATTCTTTAGAACAGTAAGTGGAACAGAACATGTGATTTACAATAAATAACAGACGAAAAGCTTTAAAATTTTAATTATGAGCAAATGAAACAAAATAGTAAATAATCTCTCTGGCACTCACTGCAGTCAGAGGCTTTTAAATACATTCAATAATGGATTTAAACCTACAACTGCGGATGACCTCACCATTTGCACTGGCTCTCGGGAACAACGTAGAGAAGTCTTTTCTGGGATAGTGAGGAAGAGCCTTGACATAACTTTTAGCCTGTTTTCAGAGACAAATAATAAATAATAATAATAATAATTAATAAATAATAATAACTGACAAGATTTTTTAAAAAAAGAAGTCATGACATTTATTGTTCCAAGATACAACTGTTGGTGGCACTCATGCTTGTTTGCACCAGTCATTTTCACCATTTTCTTTTCGTGTCCTCACGCAGTACAAGCAGAATTTAAAGAACCGCACGACCGTCAGTGTGTTGATATCGCCAGAAATGAGACATATTTCAACTGGTTAGTGTCCTGTATATTCAATCTACCTCTGGACTGTCCAGCTTCTGAACGAACTCTGGTCCAGGCACTCCGGTCACTTTCAAGATCTGGGTCAGCTGGTCCATGTCTGGTAAAAAATGGTTCATCAAGGATAATTAAACCTGGAATCTTGTTGGAGCCAGAATTAATGCTAACAGAGCTGCTGCTTTTACAGTGCCATCTTAGTTATCTGGAGATAAGATGTAACGCTGCACATATTCTTTCTTTTTCTGATTGAACACTTATGTATAGTGGCACATATTTTTGTTCTTTATTATTATTGTGTATTATAATAATTATCATTATCTTTTTTCCTCTTAGCACACTTTCTAATTCTAGAAAGTTTTCTAGAATTCTAGAAATTCTAGAAAATTCTTTATACATTTTACTTTAATTCTTTTTCAATGTAATTTATATTTATTCTAATTTAAGTTTAGACCCTGCTTAGTTTTCATATTATTAAATTTTTATGCTATATTTTCTACCTTCTGTTGAAGTATTACCTCTTTTTATCTATGTATACAGAACAACACATGCAGACTAAGTCCATCAAGTGTTACAGAGAAAAAAAGAGAATGGGAAGCTGCTTCTGTGTTTTCTGTTCCATTTGCATCAGAGTTTAAATCAGTTTGCTTTCAGTCAGCTGATAAATTGATTTTAAATGAACGTGTGGTCATTTGAACCATTATCTCTGATGTTATTAGCGCTCACACAGACATTGAATGTCCAGCACAGACGCATGAAAGGATACAGTCTTTCCCTTTGAAAAGGGTTTTTCCACTGATCATTTCTGCCATGATGCAGCCCACAGACCAGATGTCCACTAGAATAAACAGCAAGGAAGAGTGTCATTGAAAAAAAAACAAAAAACAGGAGAATACGTGTCCCGGGCAGTGTTTTAACTTAGCTCAGTGCTCTGGAAATATGGAAGGAGTCTCCTATTCACGAGGAAGACAAGAAACAAGTGTACTGTTTCTAGCGAGGAGCATAATGCAGAGAGTGACCCGCGTTGCTTTTTCTAGCAGCTGCGAAGAAAATGAGAACCAACTATCCCCTAAAGAGACATAAATCCTGGTTTCACAGCAGAGACAGACCTGTCAATGAGCCGGAGCGCTATCGGGCTGCTGTCAGACCCTGCCAGCCGCTCACAGATTAAAGAAGCTAAGATTTATTTCAAGAAGACACCCATGCAATTCCAAATGTGTTCCGTGCACCTGCCAACAATGATGTAGCATACAAGCTAGAAGAGAAACAGTCATATGAGTGGAGTTTGGCTGCTGACACATCACTGGAGACAAACAGTCACAGCACTGATGCGTCCATTGACACTGACAATATGGAATAGCTACAATTGTCTTGCCAGTCTGGGTGTAGTGCATCCAGTTCAGAATGACCTCAGGCGCCCGGTACCAACGAGTCACCACATAGCCTGTCATCTCAGCATCAGTGCTGCGTGCCAAGCCGAAGTCCAGGATCTACAAGGGGGCAGCAGACAATGTGATTGTAAACCGGAGCCTGAGTGAGGTCCATGTGTGTTCACTCTGTCCACAAGGAGACAAATATATATATATGTACTGTATGTACAAATAATGAACTGGCAGAATGTTTGGTGTGTTCCAGCTGGCGCGGATGTTCCAGTTTGTAACTCATGGGGACGGAATGTCCAGGTGAAAGGTATCTATCATCAGAACACAGTAGGTTGCAAAAAATCCTTTCACAACTACACTGTTACAACATTCTCATTGACAACAAATGAAAGCAGTACCACACATGTACTTCTTACTCCATAGCATGCTGTTTGCATCGCTTACTTTGTAGTATATCCTGTTTCTGTTCTTCCATTGCTGATAATCCTATTACTTAGCTGCCAGAGCTAAACTGTCACATAAGATGGATCATGTTTTCAGGAGCACCAACCTTCAGCTCACAGTCTTGGTTTACAGCCAAGTTTCCAGGTTTAAGGTCCTGCAAAAAAAAAGAAAAAAAAAAGAGTTGGGTGATCATTACTTACATCTCTTACAGCAAATTATACTGTTTGTGCTGAGCAGTATCAAAGCTTCAGGGGTTCCTGCTGTCCAGCATGGTTCAGCTAGAGGTCTGTGGGCAGTGACTGATTACAACAAGAGCCAACCACACTTCTGCAGGCATTCTCTGAAAATACTGTGACGTAACGTCTGTTAAGTGTTGGACTGCGTGCAGGTGTTGATAACACCTTTACTGTTTACGGAATTACCAGCAGTAATTACCAGAGACTGTGTCTCAAAGAAGAGGACGTAACTGTGGGACAAAAAGGCTCCACCCACCTCTTTATCACTGTCATGTACAAACCACAGGTCTTGGCGTCATTACTGAAAGGTGTGGTTGGACATCTCTAAACACGCAGGCAGACATCAGAGCGAATGAACTCATCCTACCTGTTGGTGCGGTGTTTGCAACTGACGCATTCATGACAATGCATTTATAAAAGCATTGGTAAAGGACGTGTTGTCGCTAAGAATGCCAACGTCTGGGTTGGCATTCTTAGCGACAACACGTCCTTTACCAAGTCAAAGTACCGATTTCAACTGAGGGACATTGGTACTTACCCTGTGGATGATTCCAGCCTTGTGGATGTACTACAGAAAGGAGGAGGAGCAGTTGGCGCACGTTTAGGATACAGATAACACTATTTATTTGCAGTATTGTGCATCGTTTTATTAGTACCCCCAATTCTCTGACTGCTGTTAAAGCAACTGCCCTCTAAACCGTGAACTGAAAAAGTTAATCTATAACTTATATATGCAGTTATTGAATGTTAAGAAAAACCACGACTTTGCCTTCACAGAATAGGGGTCAGAAGTGTCTATGTGTTTTTACAGTCATTGTTTCAAGATTAAACGACAGAATAGCACTAATATGATGGTGCTACATATTTGACATTATGTATAAATAAACTACTATTTATTTTTTTTGCACACGGGTGTAAAATGTATGTATTTTATTTCAACATCTAAAGATTCCGTGGGTGTGTTTGCACCGGCTCACCCGGAGTCCACAGAGCATCTGGTAGACTAGAAACTGGACTTTGTCTTCGGAGAGGTGACCTCGCACCTTGGACAGGTCAGTGAACATGTAAGGCATCACCAGGCAACTGGAAAAATGGAGAGACAGAGCAGAAGAGAGGATGGAAAGGTCCTCGCGCAGGAGGAGTCGTCCAAACAGGAAACGAGGCTTAATTGAATCACTAACGCAAGAAGCTTTCGACCCCGCCAGCTGTTTTTCAAGCCGTGAGGCTCTGTTCATTTCCATAAGTTGACTGAGAGGATTGAAGGAATTCATGTAATGTGACGATGATGTTTCTGTCCCTGAACAGCTTCCTGCTCTGGGTCTTACTAGCAAACATAGAATAAAAGACACAACAAACCGAATGAAAACAAAATCCCAGAATTGAAGTTAGTGGGAATCTTAAGGTTGTATTGTATTGTATTGTATTGTGTTGTATTGTATTGTATTGTATTGTATTGGACATCAGAACTGGTAACTTGTGGTAGTAGGTGGGGAGGGGGGAAATTGTTCTTAGTTGATAAACAACATATTCCAAGTATCCACGTGGAATAGCTACTGCTGTACAATTTGTGTATATTCTACTGCTGCAGAGTCGTGTTGGTGAGGAATCACTGATCTGCATGGTTGAAATTCAACTGGGTGAATGGTACAAGGCCTGAACGCCTGACATGCTCTCTCATTAACACCATGAACAGGTGCAAACTGCTACAGCCACATGCTAAGACCCTGTGGAACGAGTGCCGGCTCGTAGAACACCAAGTCCATAGTTTGGAATGAAGAGTCTAAATTCACATGTGGGTGTGACATTTGTGTGTCGACAAATTTTGGCCACAGAATGTATGAGGAGAAAGACAGATTCTATCTGACATACCTGCACAAGGAAACAGATCCATGACTCCCAGGACATGCAGGTTTGTTTTCTATCATCATTCTATCATCATCAGGTCTATCATTAATACGCAGAAACTCTGAAAAAAACTTGGCAAGTGGTTCTCTGGTTGGATTCCTGGCCTAGGGGGTCTTTCTGTGTGGAGTTTGCATGCTCTCTCTTTTGTGCTCTCTGGGTACTACGGCTTCCTCCAAGCATGGGGTCCAGAGTGTACCCCATTCGCCCTTTGACAGCTGGATTGGCTCCAGCATAACTCAGACCAGAGCAAGCAGGACCAACCAATCAGTGAATGTACAAACCAACCAATGATCGAACCAACCAACCAACCAACCAATCAACCAATGACTGAACCAACAAATGAACCAACTAATGATCGAACCAACAAATGAACCAAACAAACAACAAACCAACCAACCAACCAACTAACCAATGAATGAACCAACCAACTAACTAATGAACCAATCAACCAATGAATGAACCAACTAATCAACCAACCAATGAACGAGCCGACAAACAAACCAACGTACGAACCAATGAACCTTCTTGGAACACATGAACTGATGTGTCTCAGCCACAGAGGTGACGTTTTCATTGACAGCCAAGTTTTACCAGAGATGAAAACAATATTCAATTTCGATGGTGACTCGGGTCAGTGTGGTTGGTGTTTCCTCAAATAACTGCATAGAAATCACATACCACTGTCGCAGGTCCGGATGATTAGCCGTAATACCACACACAGGTATTCTGCAGGTATTTCACAATTCTGAGATATTCAAGTGCTTTCCACCTCCACACTGAAGGTCCTGGTCTTCTAAGTCCAGAACTGTTATGTAACACTTGTGAAATGCCAATTCAACAAAGATGTCAAGCAGGGTTACATGATATGTTGCTTCTATAACAGTAGAACCAGGAAATGCTGCTGTCATCACCGACGACAGAGATAACAACGGCTCCACAGTCCTGTGAGACTTCTTGCAGTTCCCTGCTCTCCTCTGTTACTGAAGGGTTACTACTCACAAGTCCTGGAAGTCTTCGAGACACGAGGCAGGTGTGAACACATCAAGCAGTCCGATCACCTGGTTGGAATGAGAACAGAGTGATGACTAATGAGACTTGTGATTCAGTCAGTAGTTATTTGATCTACAGGTCGGATTTCACCCACTCACATTTTCATGCTTCATGTGTTTGAGCAGTCGCAGCTCCCGGTAGGCCCTTTTAGCAAAGATCTCGGACTGAAACGGCCTGTGGAGCTTCTTGATGGCCACTTTCTCTTTACTCTTCTCATTTATTGCCGAGCTGTAGTGAATAATTGAACAAGTAATCAGCTCTGCTGCACTCGACAAAAAGTGCCTTCGAGTTTCGCTATGATTTCCTTTCTTTTGAAGTCGGAGCAGCCAGAAAATGACGGTTCACTGAGGTTTCTGTGAGGAAATCATCTGCACAGGTGTTCTCAGAGAGAGACATGACTGTAGGAGTCGTTCTCAAGTGGTGGAGTGTGTGTGTGTGTGTGTGTGTGTGTGTTGCTCCTCAGTATACCACAGAAGCTGTTGTTGATGTGCCTGTTTGCAGTGAACGCAGGGCGCAGCATTGTAGGAGGGAAAGCTTGCTCGGCTATTTTGGAGCCGTGTCCACCAACATGTATTATTACACTTTCCACTTGTGCTTTGGGGAAGACGAATGACGTAACGACATGCAGCCAGTGATCCATTTACGCTCACGTACAGTCAACTGCGGACCACGTTCCTGTCGTCCAAGATGGTTTATAAGAGATGAGTAATGTGTCGGTGGCAGCTTGATCCCAGATCATCAGATGATGCTTCTTTCAAAGGTTAGACGGTTTAACCCTTAACAGACCATAACGCCCACACTACAAGCGCCCCCACCCCGGGTCACTGCAGGCAGCACTGACAAGAAGCACAGAAGATGATGTGGTGATGCAACGGCTTTCTGTCTTTGGTCTGTGAACGTATATGAACGATCCTGAAACCACATTTCATGTAACAACATTTCAAACCGTCATGGGTCAAGCTGTGTTCATTCAAACTATTTCACATTACAAAATAATACGTAACATTGCACACAGAATTCTAGTGGAGGCCTATTCACACTTTTTGCCTCTGCTTGGGGTTTTATATCGACAACAATACAACACAAGCAGGGAGAGTTGACAAAGGTCTGCTTCTGTGATGTAAGACAATGAAAACAAACTAAATAAAGTAAGTAATAATGTTTATGTCACACAGAGTCAGGACATTGTGGTTTTGAAGGCTGTTCAGTGAATGCTCAGTGAATGCTATTGTTTCATGGAAAAACATTTATATTACGCTCAGAATCAGAGTCTGACATAAGAAGCTTGATGAAGTAAATGTGACACCTTCGATTTTCTTTTTTTCTTTTTTCTTTATCCTGGTTCCAGTCATGAAAAACTAAATGTGTTTGAATGATGTTATTACGCAACAGCTGATGCTTCTGTATGGCAACTACTACACAAAAGTATAATTATGTCACTCAGATAAGCACTGTGCATGACATCAATAATCAATTTGAAAAATAAAATCACATCACCTGCATTTTACTTTGTGTCAAAAAAATATATATATATATAATTTTGACCAGGTCTTCTCCAAACAAGTGCATTACAACCTCCCATATGGTTGATCTAATTCAGGATCTCTGGAGAATCACATTTCACAATCACTGTGATGGCAGCTCCAGGGATTTGGCTGTGAATCATCGTGCAGCCCCAGTGTATATGTGATGAAAAATATGATAAAAACCAATGTAAAACACAATAAGAAGAAGCTTATTCACAGATATTGTCTCTCATTAACATGTGGGCATGTGTTACTAACAGTTGTCTTATTGTCTGTCTTATACATGAATAAATATCCTTATGAATGTACATTTTTATGGCTGTGCCCATGGTAACCAGCATCCCATCATGTCACAGAGAGATGCTTTACCGTGGATGTATGATGGAGGCCCACAACTGGCTCCAGATGTTCTCTCTCTCTCTCTCTCTCTCTCTCACACACACACACACACACACACACACACACACACACACACACACACACACACACACACACACACACACCATATGACATGCCACTCACCACACGGAGCCGTACGCCCCGGTTCCTATCTGCTTGAGACGGCTGTATTTCTCCGGTACCTCCCACACCGTCTTGTTGATCTCCTCCCGAGAGAAATGAGCCCGAGCCTCCATGATGAAGAGGAGAAGGGCGAAGGCGGCTAATAAACTTCTCTCCCCTGTTCTCCGACTGCCACTTTATCAGGAAGGTATAAGCAAAACAGTAATCAGGTTAAAACCTATGCAAATGATAACCATGTACTTCCGGTGATGGATTTTTACAATAAGTGCCATGAAAGGCTAATAATGGGACCATTTTAAACGAAACGTAACGACTTTTAACGTCGCTAATTATTCTTTAAGCGTTGTGTCTGAATGAAGAAAAGAGAATATATGACAACATAGAGTGGAAGATGGACAACAGCTCCCTGAGCCTTAGAACCTAACCTTATTTTGAAGGCGGAATGATACAATTCCGGTTTGTGTTTGAGTCTCGTCAGCTAACTTGACGCAGCACCTCGGTAAAAATGGCACGGTACGCGTTCACTAGAGTAGCAGCCTGGACTAATTTCTTAAATTTCTTAAATTTTTTCAAAAGTCTTTATAAGTTCATCAGAAACTTAGGGGAAGCAGGAATCGGTGTTCAGGGGGAAACAACCAATGAATCAGACAGTGATCAAATCATGAGCTACCATAGTCGAATGATCAGAAGGCCTGCAAGCTGAAACATGTTCACTTTGCTCCCACCCACACATTGAAGGTGTCACTTGACATGAATAATTACTGTGCAAGTTCATGACAACATGCAGGACATTCACACTTAAACTCTCAGGAACAGACCAACAAACAAACAAACAAACCATTAAGATGATACAGTTTATCCACAGACAGGTGATTTGTTGTTATTGTGTTGCACGCACAGTAGAACGCAGATCTAGTTCCTCACTACGCTGCTCTACCCAGTAAACATTTGGAGCAGGAACTTGCTGACAGCTCGAAAAGCCTGAAAGATCAACAGCAAAACCTTAAACGTTACAAGGTACATAACCTCAGGCTGATTCCTTAAGTCAGTGAAAAACTGTGTGTATTTGAAGATTTTCTGACTCTTGAAGTTTGAAGAACTGTCTGTAATGGACCACTTATCTGTAAGATCGTATTTTGATCAGGGGGAAGCAAATCTCCTGACTCTGATGGCGTCTTTGATTGAGTTTTATAGGAATTACCAGAAAAAGCTGGTCCCAGTTCCTCTGTCAATGTTCAACAAGTCAATCAATGGTGGTACTTGGCTGAAATAAATGTGTGTCTAAAGAAATACAAGGGTCAAACCCACAGTTCCTGAAGTCCTCGAAAGTTCTTGGCTTCTTATTTTTGGAGGGTGAATATAAAGCATCAGTACACCTATAAGAAACAAGAATCAAATGATGTAGGCACAACATCATACTAGTAAGGTCCCAACTTTATGTATTTATACATTTATCCACCATAAGCAGACGCTCGACGAAAAGACTACAACTATGGTTCAGGATCAAATTAACCAGAGAAGCACAAAGCAACACTATAATTTAAAGAGAAAAGAACAGAAAATACTTTGGATGCATTTCAAAGTTACAAAAACACATGAAATCTGTTTTGTTTCACAGCCTGATATGTTTTAAAGGACCCAGAGAACAACTGACTCACCCACTGCAGACATCAAGCATAGAATGACAGACAGTCTGTTAATTCAGTTCATTCATACAATGATTAATATGATACGTATGTAATATGATATTTCATGTAATCACTTCTGCAGTCCAATTTCTAAAAAAACAAAACAAAACAAAACAAAACAAAACATAATCAACAGTGGATTTCATTTTGACAGACATCTGTCTGTGGTTGCATTGATCATAAATCCATTTGCTCTTCTCTATTTATTTGCATTTCATCAATAGATTCGGGGGTCATTTCCAAAAATATCTTCAATGAAGTGTGTGCAGAGAGCAACAGTCATTGTCACTCTCTCTGTGTAAATGTCAGACAAATGCCAGATTCTGCAAGGAAAAAAAAAGAAAAAGAAAAACAGTCTTGGGAACATGAAACACTAAATATGAAGTTGGATGGACTGACCATCATAATCTTCTTTTAGAGTGAGGAAGGAAACTGAATGTGTAGGAATATTGTTGAAAACATGAATTATTAGTTTGGAGTATAGTCAGACAAATTGTCCAGCATTTTATGATAAGAGTTGTGTAAAGAGGTCATTGAATTCTCTTCCAGGGACTGAAACCCCCCAATATCATTCACTGTTTTTCAAATGTCTGTCAGATTAAACAAAATGGATTTTGTGATCAAAACGGTTTAATGGATTGCCTGGCTCAAAACATGATCGGGGTCTATCTTGGATTTATGTGGATCCGCAGACATTCATCCTGTTTAATTCTGTGACGGTGTGTTGTGTTCCTGTGTTCAGTGGATAAGTCAGACTGGAGCCAACACACGACTCTGACTGCAGCTTTTTGTTTCTGTGAAAGAAGTACGTACAGATATGTTCAGATTATGTTCAGGCTGCAGCTAGACCTTCTGAAGGAGAATGGAGATGAATCCTTGTCCACCAGATGGCGCTAGCATTTCACAGTGGCTGTTAAAGCATTTCTATGTACAGTTAAAACTTGTTTCTGTGACTAGACTAGTGACGACTAGTTTTATCAAGCGTGACCCTCTGTGATAGTAATCTAAGATGTTGCTCGAATTTGGAGTCTATTTACCATGACTATTTTTAGAACTTTTACCACGACACCAATGACTTTTACTTTTTCACTGACGGTATGAATTTGCTTTGGTCTTAGGATGGAATCAACAAGAACAAAGCATGAATTGCTGTAGCAGGGATGGCGAACTCAATACAAACCCACTGAGGTCGGATGCTCAAGATGCCCCCTGATGTGAAGGGACTGAGACAGACTGGGACTGAGAAGGCCTCAAAATGGGATGGATCGTAGCCACTGAGACACCAACCGGGGTCTGACCAGCTGCAGCTGAGTCACCTGGGCGAGACTGCATGATGTTGAAACAGCTCAGGTTCCTCCTCTGATGATGCGTTTCAGGAGCACCAAGAGGTTTTTGGTAGAACTTAATACAATAAGTGTGCACGGAGCAGAACATCTCAAAGCTTTAGGCCGGGTCTGCTTCAGTGATCATGGGATGGAGACAAAGAATCAGCTGATGACACAGACGATGACAATGAAAGGTTCTGAGTGGTGCAGTGCATCACCTTCCATCACACAACACACAGCACTGGATAATAAGATATTATGGCATGCCCTTTATTTTTGCCTGTGATGCACATTCAGTGTTGTGACTTGTGGTGTGTGTGTGTGTCTGTGTGTGTGTGTGAGTGTGTGTGTGTGCACAACCAAGTGACTCACTGTTGGGTACTTTTATGTTGAGAATGATGTTTACATGTATGTGTATAATTGTCTGACTAGTTCCTGAGTCACACAAAGACAGAGGCACACACACACACACACACACACACACACACACACACTGGGTGTCTTTTCCTGTCATTTATGTTTCAGCCCATCTGCCAAAATCCTCTCAAGCAAAATCTGACTTGACATTTTCCAACACTGAATCAGCAGTGAAAGTAGGCTAGCACTACTCGACGGGTGCTGCTGGAGAAAGTCACAGGAGGCGAGACAAGGAGAAAACAGGGAGGCGATTTGTTACACAAAAGGCCATGGGGAGAGGAAGACATCCATTTGCCCCCCCCCCCCCCCCCCCCCCCCCCCCCCCCCCCCCCCCCCCACCCCCCCCCCCCACCCCCCCCCCCCCCCCTCCCCCCCCCCCCCCCCCCCCCCCCCCCCTACCCCTAACCCTAACCCTAACCCTACTAACCCTAACCCTAACCCTAA
>CAAKHB010007871.1:269727-289614 GCA_901007665.1 Aeoliscus strigatus
TCAATCACACACACACACACACACACACACACACACACACACACACACACACACACACACACACACACACACACACACACACACACACACACACACACACACACACACACACACACACACACACACACACACACACACACACACACACTGTCACACACTCCATAGCAACATGTCTATCTGAGTTAACGTGCATTCATTATTATTAAGTCAATAACTTGTGGTTGTTCATCATCTATTTTATCGTTACTTGTCATTCAGCCTGATATTTCTAATTCTTTTGTCAGTTTTCATTAAAGCTGATAGTAAATTGTAAAGTCCGGCACTCCAAGGTTTTGGTAATTGTCATTTCTGTCATTTTATAAATCACTGGTTCTGGACTCCAAAAGACTGTTCGTCATCCAATAAATGTAGCATCTTCTTCTTCTTCTTCTTCTTCTTCTTCTCCTTTCGGCTTTGTCCCTCTTCAGAGGTTGCCACAGCGAATCATCGATTTCCATCTTTCCCTGTTCTCTGTATCCTCTACTCTGACTCCAACTACCTCCATGTCCTCCCTCACTGCATCTATAAACCTCCTCTTTGGTCTTCCTCTCTGTCTCCTACCTCCAACTCCATCTCTAACATTCTCCTACCAATGTATCCACTGTCCCTCCTCTGCACATGTCCAAACCATCTCAATCTAGCCTCTCTAGCTTTTTCTCCTAACCTTCCTGTCTGTGTTGTCCCTCTGATGACCTCATTCCTAATCCTGTCCATCCTGGTCACTCCTAAAGAGAATCTCAGCATCTTTAACTCTGCCACCTCCAGCTCTGCCTCCTGTCTTCTGCCTATTGCTAGTGTCTCCAAACCATACATCATAGCTGGTCTAACCACAGTCCTGTAAACCTTTCCCTTCACCTTAGCTGAAACTCTTCTATCACAAATCACTCCTGACACTTTTCTCCAGCTGTTCCACCCTGCCTGCACCCTATTCTTCACTTCTCTTCCACAGTCTCCACTACTCTGCACTGTTGATCCTAAGTACTTAAACTCCTGCACCTTCACCACCTCTGCTCCCTGTAACCTCACTCTTCCACTGGTCTCCCTTTCATTTATGCACATATACTCTGTCTTGCTACGACTGTCTTACTACTGATAAATGTAGCATCACTGTGGTTAATTATTGTTGTTATTATTAATACAACATTATCACAACATTATTGTTACAAAACTGCACAGAGGCCAACGATTCATTAAAATGACCCACCAAACGAGGTTGTACACGGCAAACAGGGTGTATTCTACTTCAGGACGCTGAGCGACGGCTTGAACTCCTGGCTGACCTACTTTAACAGAGCCGTGTGTGAGCTCCACAAGATGGCGTCGTTTTACAGGAACCTGTCTTCACAGCCGGTTTGACTGATGGCAAAGTTATTTCTGTTTGCCGACAGGTCGTTAACGCCACGTTATTAATCAGGTATTAGAATTGTGCTCAGGACAGTATGTTGAAATTGACATTCACACATTTAACTTGACACACACACACGCGCGCGGGGCAGTAGGCTGATCGGAGGAAGAGGACGACTCGCCATCACCGCCGGAGGCCTTTACCGGTGTCTGACAGGAGGAGGTGAAGCAGCTCGTGTAATTGTCCACAGACGGTGTTTGTGCTTTCAGGGTTTCACTGCTGCAGCCGCCAACACTGTAACACTCGTTCTCTTTCTTCCTCCGCTCCCCACTTCCCTTCCCTCTCCTCCATCCAGTGCCCCTCCTCCTCTCCTCCTTTCACTCCCTCCTCTCTTCTTCGCCGCTGTTCTTTCCTCATTAACATATCCTACTACGAGGGATCAGAGCCAAGCCTCTGAGACAGATGGATGATGATGAATGAGGCGAACCACATCTCTCCTCCTCTGTCTTCCTCTCTGGTCCTTTTCTTTCTCATGGACTTTGTTTTCTTTGATGCACTTTTGAGGCTAATGAGAACGTGTCCTCAGGAGGGGAATGACGAGCTTTCAAACGAACGGGGCCAAAAACAACTTCACTGGCCATCCAACATCGGCGGAACCAAAGACAGACAGACAGTCGGCCACAAACAGAGTTGATATTGGGAAAGAGAACGAATCCATATAGAAGAAGCCTCCAGAGCAATGAGGGGCTGTTGTCAGCTTGTAAGAATGTCCTCCCTTTAAGTCTTCTTTGACTTCCTTATGATCATGATGGGACTCCTATTGGAATCAAGGGGCGAGGAAGATAAAGATCTGTGAGCAGAGTGATATGTAGCCTTTGCCTTTGAAGAAACACACGAGGCCTTTTGGGAAATCCCCCCCGGACCTAAGATGGACTCCCCTCGGTCTCAATTATACCAGACTGGGCTTGGTACCTCTGCGGTTCCTCTCCGCAGTCTATCGCTGCGTCTCTTGTAACGCTCCAGGACAGTGGTGTCCTTCACCCTCTGATCCAGACCAGATCAAACACCAGCTGCTCTTTGATGATAGCAGATACGGTGGTAGTGCGAAGGAACCCGCGGCATTGGAAAACCTTTGGTTTATCACTGGGAACCCCGGACAACCTGTGGCTGCCGGCCTGCAGTCAAGTCATTGACAGCTCCTTGCAGGGGGGGCACGATAAATAATGGATATCTTGCTGTGGGGGATGTGAGACGTAGCTGTACATTCGGCTGGTTGTTATGGTACCAGGGGCGATTTGGGACTCTGTGATTGAGGTGGTGGAGCCGAGCAGTGTGTGATTTATAGTAAGTGGCAGATGTTCGGGCGAGCGGACGCTCCTCCCGATAGAACTTTTTTTGCAGAAAACTTGCATCTGTATTTCAGAGAAACAACGACTTCCGTGCTGTCGAGTCAGATATCGTCTTCGATAGCTGTCACAAATCGGTTTGTAACAGCTGAAGCGGGGAAAGAAATGTAAGTAGAGCTTCTCTGAACAACTGTTTGATCATCTCAATGGCGTAGACCCCCAATGAACCGTTACAACGACTGAGGAACAACCTCCATGTCGCTGTGCACAGACAAACCAGAGGAGTAAACGTGCTCAGCTTATATTTAACTTTTAAGAGCGGATTAATGGATTTTTAATGAACAACATCACTGCCTCTGCAACAGTTTTACTGTTCAGCCTCTCTGGGCTTTTCTCCAGTAAAGATCTCCCACAAACCGAGTCAATGATCTTCAATGACAAATCCAGACAAATATGTTTTATTATTGACCCAAGTCGTTTTCTGATTCGTTGGTCGAGCTGCAGACAGGAAGTTGCAGAGCGCCCCCTGTACCTCGGATATGTGACCAGTAACTCGGTCCAACTCAGAGGACCCAGAGTTCAGAAATCAGTATGGCAGCAGTAGCGCAGTATTGTCTGTCAGAAAACGTGATTGTCACCGCTTTTGTAGCACTTCACGCTTTTTTGTCCATTTAAATGACTCGTACATGCACAGCCGATTTATTCGTTGTCAGTGGGGATGTTGTTACGGTGTAGTTGTGCATAGAACACTGTGCAATGTGTTGTTTCCAAATACAAACAACTTGGTTTTCATCGGGACTCGTTATGAACTTGAACATCCTGTGTTAGAGGACTTGTTGGTTGTTTTGTCTTCCTGTTGTTCAAACACTTTGTCCAGCATCCAGATGTGTTGTTAGACAAGTCATTTACAAATTATTAGTAGATAGAATTAGATGAAAAACGAACAATGGCAGGGCGACCCGGTGGAGCAGTGGTTTGCACTGTCGCTTCCTGGCCTGGATCTTCCCCGTGTCTGTGTGGGTTCTATCCAGGTACTCCGGCTTCTGCCCCACCTCCAAAAGCATGCGGAGGTTATTTGGACACTGTAAATTGCCCGTGTGTGTCCTTCATGTGGCCCTGATGACTGGTGAATCGTCCTGGGTGAAACCTGACGTTGACGGCTGGATCAGCTCCAGCACGACCGCGACCCGTAACCGGAGCAAGCTGGAGATGAATGTCTGCCGACAACAAACCTCTTTAGTTCTACAAAATGTTGAAAGATGAGCAGATTCCTCCTCCTAAGATGTTGATGCAATGTGATTCAGACACAAATCCACTGCAAACTATCTGTGTACAGAGGCTCATTTGTTGCTCTCGTAGACAGAAATAATGTTTGAGCCCGAGTGCTGTTACAATCTCCTCTGTCCAGCCACAACCACAGCTGATATTCCAGAATATCTCGGGAGAACTAACATTTATCACCCTAATTTCCAATGATTGGACTCACAGACCAATTGAGGAAAAGATAATGAGCTGTATGATTCTCTGACAAACACCTCAGGAGATTTATCTCAATCACCATCATCCACTCAGACCTTTCATCGCTGGGGGTTCTTACCTGCTCTCCATTGGACTAATACCGATCTGGACGGTGATAGAAAAGGATTACAGCTGATACGGACGTTTACGGCGCCCACATGCTTTCACAGAGGAGACACAGATACCTGAAGGTCAAGTGAAAGGGGTGGGGGGGCTGCCAACAATTCCAAAGGACCTTTTGTCGAGCCTCATTGAAATTCATCCAATGAAAAACGGCCACTCTAAGCCTTTTCACAAATAAAATTGTCATGCTAATTCATTTTGATTGCCACATTGGATTGGCTAAACAAAATGAATGGTGGGGGCCAGATGCGCCCACCGAAGCGTAACTCTGGATATTTCATAGTGAATTACCCTTGATCGACTTGCCCCGTGGATCCTGGTGCAAATCCTGATCAAATGCCCATGCATGGAATTCCAATCACCGCTTTGCTAACTCATTGATTTGCATTCCAAAAGAAGAAATGTTGAGAAAAGAACACCCATGAAAGCATCTGTGCTGACTGTGGGACTCCAGTGAAACAACACAGAGATTTTAAGATGTATTCCTGGGTGTGTGTCTCCTGACAATACATTTTAAATTGATTCATGGGAAAAGGATGAACATTCATCCAAATCGGTCGGTGAGTTCCGTTAAGTTTTATTGTGGCCGACATTGGTCCTCACGTCAGTACACCAGTGTTCTTCACCGGCTTTTCTGGTTTAAGGCCGTGACGACGTGACGAGATGAGAAAAAAAAAACAACAAAAAACGTACCTGACGGCATCAAACACATGATGAATCCTACAGATTCTCCAGCAGCGAGGACAAACATGTTCTGTTCTGCATGAGGGACATGAGACAGGACTCAGAGGAAGAGGAGGCTCCTGCCAAAGAGCCATCTGGACATGGCCCCCCCCCCCCTGGGGACAGGGAATAACATTTTTGGTTTGTGTGTGTGTCTCTTTCTGTCTTGTACATGATGTTCAAATATTACTGTCTGAGCATATATTTGGGTATTTGGTATTTCATTTCACTATCATTTTTTTTCATTTGAGCTCATTTGATGTAGATATCACAAACCTTTCTATCCAGTGACAATAACACAGTGTCATTAACATGTCTTAAATCGGTTAGAGGAGAGTATACTCATAGTACTGGTATTTGTAATAATGACACACACACACACACACACACACAGAGGTTTCAGTGAAGGAGACCGACGAGCCCTTTGACATACACTAAAAGTCACATTCTGCTTTATGATTTCTCTTCAGTCGTGAGTTAAAAATGAGATAAATGATGCCCAAGTGTTGACAAACAAAACAACTGAAACAACCTGATGGTGCATTCCAATTCATTCATCCCATTCCAGATGTCTGAGT
The DNA here is from genome assembly GCA_901007665.1 of Aeoliscus strigatus. Taxonomy (NCBI): domain Eukaryota; kingdom Metazoa; phylum Chordata; class Actinopteri; order Syngnathiformes; family Centriscidae; genus Aeoliscus; species Aeoliscus strigatus. The sequence continues at coordinate 275,400 of CAAKHB010007871.1, forward strand.
TTGAATCCGGCAGTGATGTAATTTGTGGGGGGAAAAAAACAAAATGTTTGAGTTGAAATCTCATAAACATTGAATCCTGTGAAAAAGTCTTCAGCAGGAGTGGAAAGATGCCATAAAGTAAGAATACTGCCAGAAGGCAAAGGGTGTTCACATCAAATATCCATCTGATTTGATTTGTCCTCTGCTCATTCACATATCTGCCTAAAACCTGTTGTCCTGTAGTAGGTTGGAAAAAAGCTGTGCAGCGATAGTTCTAAGCTGATAAACAACACAATCCATGGTACTCCACGTACAACTACACTAACAATTTACAACTTGTACAACAAATGTGTGTGTGTACACCCATGAGTAACATAAATGAGCTCCAAGTGATACAAAACTAGTAAAAACACAGTTTATAGTGACAGATAAAACTGTGCTACTGACGCCATATTGGATTCTGGGTTACAGGTTGGCTGTCGAAGGTAGAGGAGCGTTCTGCCTGCAGCTCCGACAACAACTTTGACTTTGGAAAGCAACTGCAACACACTATTACAGTCAGTCTGATCATGCTCTGAACAGAACCCAGGGGAGCGTTCCCTGATATAGCGCCCCCATCGGCTGTGGAGGTATGACAGCAGACTGCCATTATTCATTTTACCCCTAAGAGGGCGCCGATCTAGTAAGCACTACAGCGCTCACGATCGGCTTCTGCATATGAACCCCTGGGTTGTTTCCTGTCCCTACAAATGTTTTAGCTCATTAAAGACGTATTATCATTAACGAACGCAGCGTTCAGACTGAAAGATGAACAGCTCGTTGCCTGATACACTGAGAACCGCAGCTGCACACAGACAAGCAAAATAAGATTATTACGGTGCACGACTGCTTCACCTCAGGGCGCTTTGGTGGATTCCTGCTGGTCCTGTTGATGCTCTCAGTGCATGTTTGTTAAATACCTGTGGTGATCACCCCCGGCACATTTAACAAGTGTGATTCCCCATTATGAGAAGCTGTGCACATTTATGTATGAGACCGATCATCGCTTATTTCTCCACATGGAATGTAATGTAATGAATGTAATGAATGTAATGTCCTGTGTTTTTCTACAGCCCCTGAACTTTATCACAGACTCAGGTCCATATAGACAAGACAACAGGTTAGACATAATAAGAGATGATAGTGACACTAAAGGTTCGTCGTTAGTATTCATTGGAAAATGGAGAAATCTGACCTGACGTCGGTCATACTCAGAATAATCTCTTTCTTTGGGGAATCAAGTCAACAAATAGAAACAGCTTTGAGAGTTTTAACACGTGTTAATTCACCTGCATGAGCCCTTGAGGCCTCTTCAGCAATATTCTCAAAGGGTAATTATACGCCACTTGCAGTCTCTGCATGCTTGTTTTCTGTACATTCTTTGCCAGAACTGAGACATTTGTTTGTTGTCTCCAGGTGGCAAGAAGAAGAAGAACGTTAGTTCTGGTCAGGACATTTTCTACTCACACTTTTCTGCATTAACCACGGCCGCAAAATAGTTGTTGGACACCACACGGTCATGGTGAAAAGAATTCTTTTAGGTGTACTGAATCACTGAATCCTCGCGGTCACCAAATCGTCAGTATGTTCATTGCATTATTTAATGCTATGTTATGAACTGTCATGTATTTCTGATCATTTTGTTTCTGGCTTATGTAATGTAATGAACTATGTTGATTTCTTGGTGTTTAGATACAGTCAGTTTTGGGGGTTTTTTTGTGTGTAAGTTTTGTTTTCAGTTCACTGTCATACTCAACCATGAAATGAACAAACCTGTGTTCTCTAAATGAATTGTGCACTAGCGGGACAACTCTACCCCATGAGATAAGAGTTCTGCCCAGACCATGTAACGCTGTGACGGAAGAAGCTGCGAGAACAAAACAAGACATTTGTCTCTCTCAGCCCTGTGAGACAGAGAACACATTTCTCCTGAGATGATTCCTGAGCTCTAACATGGGATCTAACAGGTGTGTTCTGTTAATGAACTGCTACTTCTTACTTGAGTTCACAAATATAAAGTGGATATTCAATAGCAAATGCAAAAGTTCGGGACTCGTTGTGACATAATTTAGTTTTTACAGGTACAGTTGCCTACGAATTAACTGTGACTGAGAACCTTCACAGACTAGTTACTAGTTGAAAAACAACACATTATGTGGAATTCTACATACAACTACTCAGAAAAACACGGTTTCTGTTGACAGCGCCCCCTGGGGCTCATAGTGTAATGTCATCATGTCTGAATGAAAATCCAGTGTGAAATGGTTTTAAAATGAGTGGCACGTGAGCAACGACACAAACGCAGCTCTGGATCTATCCAACACTTCACAAGCCGTCTTTCGTGTGAGCCCGTTGTCACTCACCCTCGTGTGCGTCTCTTCACCGTTCACTTGGCGGGCTCGGAGTCCCTCGGGCTATTGATTGGACTCAGCTTAATGCTGTCAGACTGACGGGAGACATGTGATTCACAGACGGGATCTTGACCCCGGTAGACTCAGCCTCCAACCACACGCACACACAAAACCACAACAAGTGCACACACACGCACGCACATTTGATCACGCACCGATGCACAGAGGCAAATGCACGCATGCACACTTTAATGAGTAGCACACGCATGCACGAATGCACACTGCCTCGCAAACACACACAGACACACACCCTTGGGAGTCCCCCCTGACACCCTCAATCTGTCACAGCTAAAACCCAGAGGACCTCGACTTTGAGTCAGGAGAGCCGGGACAGAAGACTGAGCTCAGCAGAGTTTGAGCTAATCACGACTGGCAACGACAGACTGGCTGCATTTTTTTTTTTTTTTTCCTCTTCTCCATATTTCACAGTTGAGTATCCAGTTTCTTTGGTTGGAGGCAGAGGAAAAGGCTTTGTCCTGGTGGGAAAATACAGATCATGTTGAATCGTGCGGAATGGGCTTCCACCTACTATGATATGAATGGCTCAATTGTATTTGCAGGCAATAAATAGAGGAATAAGACACAAGTGCAGTATTATTTACACTCACATGTTTCATCGCTATGTTGAAAATAACAATGACATTCTATTATCACTGCAGGCCCAAACTGATGAGTGATAAAATCAGGTCGAACAAAGATTGACTGTGTATATAGAGGAAACCTTTGGCTGAGTTTGAATATAATACTCATAAGTAGGATTTTATGAGTGTATAATCATCTGACACAAGCAGTTGTGTTTTCATTAGTTTGCAACGAGCTCTTTATGCTCGGATCATAAAGTGAAAAGAAAAGTTGCATCAGCTTTCATCAGCAGCCTGAAACTGACAAGCCAGCAACTCCAGTTTGCTCCTTTTCAACTCTCATTTCTCTTTCTTTCTTTTCTGTATTCCCTAGAACGTTATCACAGTTTCTGGTATTTCTTTAACGCATTCAATAAATATGTATTCCTTGTTTATGGTCTTTCTTCTTTTTCGTAAAGGATGTCTAATATACAGGGCTAATTTAATCATTCAGTCACATTGAACATTGCGTCTTTGGAGATCAGACGTCACAGCTGTCGTAAAGTAACGTCTATGACAGGAAGTAGTGTTGTTTTCGTGTAGAATGTGCAGAACGAATGAACAAATTGTGTTTGATATGTGCGGTGAGGAGGGCGTTCCCTTTGCAAATTCCTGCTCACAACACAAACCACACATTTCACCCAAATACTTTCTATCAAGTTGGTAACAGTCGCGTCAAGTAAGCCCCCCCGCCCCGTCTTTACAAGTCCAATTGAAAAAAGGAAAATAAAATCTTATAATATCCAAAACACCACCTCAGAAAAGTACAAACAATGCATTGCGGAAAAATATGATTATGTTTTTAAGTTGTGTAACTCACCTGCAGCTGTGTCAAAGCTGCACGTGTCTTCAAATGTTCTTGTTGTCTCCAGGCAAACACATCCTCCACCTCTCCACACCAAACATTTTCTCCTTCACTTCTTCCTGCTTCCAGGTGACGCCCACCTTAACTCCGCCCCTTTGCCCAGACAACTCCCCTCTTAAAGTCTCATTTGAACTCATTTTCATGTAGTGGCAAAACACAAAAAAAGGTTGAACAAGCACAAGAAACAAACATGTAGAAACATAATTTACTACACGTCCAGACTTTATTATATAGATATATATATCTATTTATGAATAATTCGTTTTTTTTCATGTAAACTTAAATCTCATGTCCGGTCTCACGTCATGTCCAATAATCCACATCAATTAACCACAGATAATTCATGTAATGTTTGCGTATCATCATACTGAGATCACCACTGGTATCTCACCTTCATGTACACATCCTTTTAATTGTCTAGTATCTTGTACATACTGTTCATTGCCGTTCGTTTCCTTTATTTTCCAGTATTTCTTATGGCTGTTTTTTGACTTTGCTGTTGTTGATGCTGTAAACCTCCCTGCTGTGGGACAGTAAGTCTTCTTATCTTCTCTTATGCAAAGGTTTCAAAAGTTTTCGTTACAAGGACACACTGTTTGTATAATCCGCACAAACATTCTTTGAAGCTCATGTGGTGATGTCACATGTCTCCGTTGACAGTGAATCCCATTTTGCACACAACTGACAACAGTGACCTAAAAAAAAAAAAAAAAAAAAAAAAAGCAGGTACCGGCATCCTCTGCTGAGCTTGAAGCTGATCTGTGTTTTTTTAAAAACATCAGCGCTCAGCCTGTTAATTGTCAGCGTATGGGGGCGCGTCTCAGTGAGACAGATGTGACAGATGCAGTCATGTGACGATCTGACCCCGGTGTTAAACGGTGCTACTCAACCTCTGAAAATCCAATAAAGAAGTCAGGAGGCTGCAGGCAGATCCATACCCTCATCATAGTGAACTTCCTGCTGCGTAAATGGGTCGGCGGCAAATTGTGACCTCTGACTCTGCGTACAAGGGACCGAGAGTTAAAGGGACAATGCACTATTACTGTTTAAATTAAACTCCTCGGGTGTTTTCAACAACAGGTTTCTTGTCCTGTCATGTTCAATTATTCAATCTCATTTGGCTGCTTTGTTCTTTTCCATCAAACTCAAATCGCACAAAAATGAACCCATTCTGGAATTAGCTTGTTCCAGGAAAAACTCTATTCTTTGTTCCATATTTCTGATAAACTGAATTCAAATAATGAAACTGGTTTGATTTCTGGCAGTGGATGTTAAAATATAAAAATAGAAAAACTGTGCAGAAACCCATTCCAGAAAGCATTTTTAGTGAGAACACTGAGTTAGTTCATCTTGAAATGAGAAAAACTGTCTGAAATCAAACCAAACATCGTTTAAAGTTTCATTTCTTTGAATTCAGTTTTTACAGAAACTCTGAAATCAGCAACATTCTGCAGTTTTCCTCATTTCAGTGTTTAAAGACGTTTTTTTTTTACTAAAACTGCTTTGAGAAACAGGCCTCAGGTTCCATTGCGGAACTGAGGGGGGCACCAGCTCTGGGTGGTGGTTGTGGTGGGGTGGGGGTATAAAATGGTCGTTTTGCTAGTGCAACAGAAGCTAATTCATCATTCTCTAGGGGTCAGGTGACACTCCCTTGGTTGTGAATTTTAATGTTGTTTTTTATGGGTCTTAATAAAGTCTATTTTGCTGCGAGCGTTTATGCAGAGGAGCACAACATCCTTCACTCGGCTCATTAAGTGAGTCAAGGAGAGCGGGGGCCAGAGCCAAACTCAGCCAATAGACTCATCATTTTACCACATTATGGGACATTGTCAGCTACTGGACAAAAGTGGAAGTCATTCACATGATTGTTCATTACAATTCTCAGCACAATCAGCTGCTCCAGCGCTGCAGCTGGTCCAGTAGCAGAACGGTTAATAAAGGAATTGTTTACCATGGATGCATTTCTCTGCACCATACTGAAATGTCACACGTGATCTCATCTCTGTAACTTGTTCATTAATTCCCACTTACTCCTGCTCACGGTTGCGGTGGATGCTGGAGCTGTCCATGGATGAACAGCCGGTTACACCCTGGATGAGTCACCGCTTCAACATGCACCGACAGACAAACACTAACCCTCACTTTCACTACTACGGGCGATTTAGAACCAATTAACCTGGCGTGCTTTTGGAAGTGGGAGGAAGCTGGAGTACCCGGAGAGAAGCCAGCAAGACATAAGGTAAGACCCCCCAGGCCAGGAGTTGATTAGGGACCTGCTCGCTCTGAGGTCACAGTGCTCACTACTGCGCCACCGTGGATCAAAGTTATTTCCCAATTTCCCATCACAACCACAGAACGGGGGGGGGTTAGTGTGTCAGGCACTCACTCGCGTTTCAGATCCTCTTCCTCCTCCGCTCAGTGAATCCCCCGGCAGTGAGGTCGACATTTGGCTCTGTGGTGTGTCTGTGTTTCACCTTCAGTCAAATCACCACAATGCGACTGACTTTGACACATCTATGTAATAACAGAGAGTAACAGTCATGAAGACAAATCAGATAGAAATCAGATAGAAGCGCATTCAAAGCTTTAATTCAACAGTTCGCTCAGCTCGTGTGGAGCGGATTGTGCAGCTGGCGCCATGGTGTTTGTTTGAGGGATGGTGCAACAGATTTCATGAGACAGTGGCGCTTTTTATCCCCCCCCGCACATGCAGGCGTCTGGGCCTAAAGAAGTGATAAAGGCAGCTGGGATTGTGCTAATGAAATAACAAAAAAAATTAATTCAATCAATTATTCTAAGCAACAAATGAATCTGCTGCATATTCTACAATTTCAAATCCCAGTGGTCCTTGTGTGCATGAAGTCCTACAAGTCTGCACCTTTAATGACGATTAGCCAGCTACCCGCGCGTCCCCCGTGACTCATCAGCACTATGCTAAGCTAATGGATCAGTAAATGGATTTTTATGTGGGCATAAATGCTAATTTGCTACACTCTGTTCAATGACGCCATGCTTAGCAAGTCAGTGTGTGTGTGTGTGTGTGTGTGAGTGTGTGGGTGTACGTGCGGGGCCTCAGTGACAAAGGCCACCAATGCTGCAGACACATTTTCCATCATTTCCCTCCTGTGCAAAGTCTGTTTAGCTGGTAAATGACAGCCTGGGATCAACACTGCAGCACTTGAATTGAAATTTGTGTATTATTCCATCATCTGGGTCCACAACGGCCTCACCTAAAGTCGAATCGTTTTTCCTGTCTCGGCATTAAAGGATTAAAATAAACAAGTGAAACAGGTCTAATCAACCATCTCTGAGTTGCAAAGCAAAAGACCTAACGAGCAGAACAGGTCGGGTAGATTCATATTCTGCGTCTGGTTTACTGGAACGTATTGTGGGTTAATCGCACCGACAGCAGCCGGTGTGTAAAACCCTGTAACCCAAACACACACATTTAAACTGAAGCGACAGCTGCAGCAGGACGTCACTGAAGGAACATCTCCAGCTGGGCTGGGGGTCGTGAACTCTGGAACAGAAACTACATATCTCATCCAAATGGAGCACATCGTGATGTATTACATTCGCTGCATCGACTGAACACTACCTTTCAGGATTCTATGACACAATCGGTGTTAGTGACAACTTATAGTGTCATTTTGCAGCGCTGTGTCAAGTCTAATGCAGTTTCCTACAATAAAATCCATTTCTCTTTTTAGGGACAATCCATCCCTGCAACGTGGTTTCATACCGCCTTACCCCCCACTCCTCCCCATCTTTCTTAAAGCAGCAATTCGAAGAAAGGACTTTTCAAAACTGTCACACCCCAGGGGCCTATTCCACAAAGTAAGTTTAGTGAAAAGCCAAAGTTAGTTAATCCTGAAATTAGGAAACTGTGACCCAGAGCTTTCCCAAAGTGTAAAAATAAAAAGAAATACAAACTTAAAAAAAAAAAAAGAAACTGCAGTTTTCAACTCTATTTTCAGTTTATCAGAAGCCCTGAAATCCATTTGAGGATTAACAAACTTTCTCTTTTCAAGTTAAACAATAAACCTGCTTTGTGGAACGAGCCCCTGGAAACCATGGTTGTTAAACATCAGGCATGACTGACTGGACTCTTCTGAAAGGTAAAATAAAACGATGCCAACAAGAGGCGTTGGCGGCAGCAGCAGTGCCAGCAGTGACTGACACCGGTTCAGAAAACTCCTCTTGGCTCCGTTTGGTGGTTTGAGCCAGACGCAGTGGATTGCTGCAAAGTTTGGCTGCAGGTGGAGGAAGAGGTGCTGGGACATCTGCCTCATCCACTGCTGTCAGAACAAATCTGTCAGGAATCAGAGAGGACTCAAACACAGAATGGGAACCAACCTGTCCAAAGTCCATCTGCAATCAGCAAGTGGCAATGTTTTTCTGGTTACAACAGACAAATGAAACATTTAATCACACAGAAATTGATTTTAATTACAGAATTTAACTTATGTGACATACTGTTGTACCCCCAATATAAATATCTCACTTCGCTAAAGGAAAGAGCAGAAAGAAAACAAAAGGCAAACTCATCCGTGAAGATTCAAATCAGTTCAAACATCTGTAAAATCGCAAACTTCTTCTTCTTCTTCGTCTATTTCTTCTGTTTTTCTTTTGGGGGTAGGGGGGGACAGATGGTGAGCTCTAGTCTGGGCGTGCCCCCAAAATATACAGGAGCATGAATAATACATTGGACATGATTTATTTCACAGTGTATCTCTGAACACACACACACACACACACACACACACACACACACACACACACACACCATTAAAATGAGCCAGAAATGCCAGAGGTTCAAGTCTGCTAAAAGCTCCTGGAGGTGTGTACATGATGTGTGAGGTCCATTGACTCTTCTTCCAGTATATGTTGTCACCACATTAAAAAAACAAAAAAACAACAACAAAAAAAACCACAAGTTAGGAGCAGAGCCGTCCGACATGTTCACATTTCCAACTTTGTTCACTTTGCTCATGTCTCCACGTCTGTGACATTTCCAGCTGTTTCACGACATTTTGGAGGCTACAGCCTTGTAAATGTTCCCCCGGCCGCAGCCACCAGCCCAATGAGAGCGAGGACGGTGGTAAAGATGACGAGCCAGCGGACGATGTGGCCTGAATGAACCTCAGGAAAGTTAGGAGTTCAGCAGCGAGCTGCCGTGAAAGAAGTGTGTCTGGGAACGAACCCTGGTGGCTTCACAGTGCCAATATTCAAGATGAAGGAATGACTTCTGAAAGACCCTCTGATAAGTCCACTTCAACTCACCAAGGTATGAAAAATCTTCAAGGAGACGTCCCCCCACAGACTTGATGATGATGACGAATAAAAAAAGACACTTTGAAGAATATTCCCCGGTCAATAACTGATCCTCCTCTGCTTCTGTGTGTGTCTGTAGATTTGACTGCGGTGAAGATTCATCGCTGAGGGTGGACCGTCCTGCTCGACTCCTCAGAAATCTCTGGAACACATGAAGAGTGTGAAAGAGTTGTTTAAATAAAGGTCAGGCCTGGTGTAAAGGTCGGGAGCCTGTCTGCTGAATGGACACAATGTTCTGGCGTGGTGACGGAGCCGCAACATCCTCTTGCAGCGAGCGTCGACGAGCCTGTTGAGGAACAAACAAAAGCATCAGACTCAATGATGTCAGGATTAAACACAAATATCACGTCTGCTCATGTGTCTACGAACGTCTCTGATAACATTCATGTTAACATCGACGCTAATGTATCTGTTTAGCATGTCTGCTATCATTTTTTTCTCTCTACACCTGTAAATTCACACTGTGTTACTGACTTAAATGTATACATTTTCATGGGACAGTCATTAAATCTTTCAAAAATATTTTCTCTCAAATAAATGGGCTTTAACCATATTTTTTTTTTTCCAATATACTGTCGTTTTTATCTTTTGTTTGCAGGGGCTAACAAATGTTTAATATAGAAAATGTGGAAATAAAAAAAAAATGTAAAAAACACTCACATAGTATTAATAATCATGAAGATTGTGATTAATCATCACACCAACATGTTCCATCGTGACTTCCCCAGGAACAAGTCTATTAACACGATGTAGCTTTCTATATATGCTGTTAATACACGGTGGTCTCATCTTAAATGAATCCAATTCATGTCCAAATCATGATGGTTAATGAGTCTTCCTCTGCAAAAGGCCAAGGCAGCACAAAACTAATATACAGAGATTAAATGCACAACTAGTTTATTCAGAGGAATACATTGAAGTAATTAGGTATAAATCACTGCTAATGCATCGAGAAATGACTAATCTACAGTGTTTTTTTTGATACGTTCTTCTCACATTAGATATGTTTTCCAAGAATTCTAAGAGAGAGAATGAATGATGTCATAAATATGCAGCAAAACACTCCCATCACGTAAGCAAATTAAGAATTAAATGAGTCTCATTTTAATGTTTTGTCATTCTACGCCCATGCAGTCTGACAGCTTCGTTGTCTCTCAATTAAATGATAAAACTGACGGAATGCTGCAGGAATGTGGCATCTCTCATACTCACGCTGGTATTAAATCATATCAGGATCCAACAGTGAAAGAGATGTAAAAACAGAAAACTGAGACTGAAAAACAAATGTCACCACCTGATGGTAAGAACAGTGTCTCAGTATTGTAGTATACTCAGTATTGTGTCTCATGTTTTCTGAATGTCTGAACGCTGCAGTCACACATTTACTGGGTCACATTCATTCAACATTTAGAACAACGAATCCAATGTAATTAGTTACATTTGATCAGTTTATAAGTGACTTTCCCAACACTGCTAGTAACTTCACTTTGTATAAACTTTGATTTATCACAAAAATAAGAAATTATGAAAAACATAAAAAAGGTTAAAAAAAAAAAATAGAATACATCCCCTAATAACGCTGGGGTTTAGATTCCCAACGACTGCCTTGTGAAGAGTCTTTTCCTTCACGAATCTTTCATAAAGCTGATTTGATGAATAGTTCTGTGAGGGGACGGAGCCGTCAGTTTAGGTCCTAATTATCTTTTTCCACAGGGAATAAGTTTCACCTCCACTGAAATTCTGCATTTAACTCAGCCAATCATTTAATCAAAGAGCCATTTGAATAATAAGAATCCACTGTTGGTTAATGTGTTCTATGGATAAATCCATAAATGTTTATACAGTCATGATTCAGGGTGACAGTGGACACATCTGACACCCTGGACTGCATTTATAAATCATTCTGACACCGAAATATGAGTTGGCAAATCCACACAGTATTGCACAAATTCCCAGTGCAGGCAAATAAATATTTATGACGCCCCCGAGTCGCCCCATTCTCCCTGTCCTTGGTAATTGTGTGTGATTCATTTTGTTTTCTCAGTGGAAAAGGGAGAATCAATCTTAACATATTGGCTAGGAGACATGAGGCATGCAGATTCCAAATGCTTCTGGCTTTGCAGGATATAAAAACTTCAGACGTATTCAGTCATGTTCTCTGGAGAGGAATTCAGCTAAATCTCTCTTTTTGAAAGGAAAAGGGCTTCAGTCTACAACGTGCTCCTCAGTTCAGATTTGAGTTTTAAAGTCAAATGGAGACAGACTTGGAGAACACAGAATTCTTCCTTTTCCACTTAGCAATACTTTGAAAATTAAAATGACTTTTTGTGCTTTTGACTTTCCTTCTTGACAGAGAAGTATTCTGGCCTTTTGATGGAGCCACAGGGATGTTATTTGTCCTTTGTCCCTTTCAAACACACAGATCAAATGATCAAATGGACTCTGCATGAAGGACTGTGTTTCCCTGGCTGACGGTTAATTATGATCGGTGTCGAGTGCCATCTTGGAAACTACATGATGAATAGACGGTAATGACGGATTCACTTCAGGTCAGACAACTGAGAGGTAAAAAGAACAATTTCCATTAAAAGGTATCATTTGTATTTTCGCAAAATGCAGCAATCAAAATCTTTTTGCTTGAATTCTTGAAATCCAATTTCACATTAAATTAAATATGGTGAAACCATTGAAAAAAAAAAATCGAAAATCCCTCAGAGAGTCAGACCTCCTTCAAGGAGCTCATTTCCTCCCATATTGTGATTTCCACCCATTTATTTGATCAACTGTAATACATTCATACATCGTCAATGTCAGATAGTTATTAATAAAAAGTATTAGCAACCTTCTTACACGTACCGTACACTCTGAACTCTATTTTTTCTCCATGTTCTTCATCTTCTTTTTTCATTTCAATAGTAAAACACAACAACCCTCCATCGCTGGGTGGGCTCCAACCTCCAGCCTTTGGGTTAACAGACAGACCCACTAACCACTGGTCCACAGAGACAGTCCACTGCTGCTGTTGCAGAGTTCTAGACAAAGATGCTGAAAATGTCCCTATGTCACAAAGGAAGAATCCTTCAACAGATTCCTGGATCCAGATGGTTTCAGAACACTACCGACATTTTAATCATCTCGTCCTGGTCCCATTATCAGCATTTCCTGAACATTTTATTAAAATCCTTTCATACCTTTTTGAGTTGTTTTATCGAACAGACAAACAGACAGACAATGGTAAAAAAAAGGGCCACATACTTGTTGTTCCCTCGCTTCTTCCTACGACGGCTCCTTGGGCAAAGGCTGAAAAGAAAAACAGAAGGTCAACGTGTGTGGACGTAACGTAGCATGTTTACATTCAAAAGCACAGATAAACTGTACGTCCAGTTACTGTACATCTGAGGAAACACAATGTTATTTGGCTCTCGACCACAAAAATGGCATCACACCACATCGATCGGGCAGAGAAAACATTCATCAGTTTTTCTGTAAACAACAACTTCTTCCCTTTTGAGCATCGTCTGTTGGGGAGAAAAATCCTGCCGGAGGAGGAACACAGCTTCTTTGTCTTCGTCTTAAACCTTTGAGCCAGCACCTACTTTTTAAGCCTCCGCTTGCAAACTGTTTTACCCTGAATGAGCAGAGATCTCTGCAAACACAGAGTGTGTCATAGTAAAGGGAACACTTGTAACATTTGTTCACATGTGACAATATCAGTATGTCTGTTGCTGGTAAAGAGGTGGCAGACAGTGCCCAGAAAACACTGATGGTCCCTTTGGAGTGACGCATCTGGAGCTCTGAACCTCTGTCAAACCACCAGCACCACATTTGCCTTCTCCACATTAAGGGTTAATATTGCTGAATGAGACGCTTTTGTGCAGATAATGACTCAGCTAATCATAATCAGACAGCTAATGGTGTGTTTAACCAATCAGAGGAGTCACGCACGACACCCCCGACCACCACCTCCATCCAGGCTTTCTGTGGCAGCGGGGAGTCTGCACTTGGTATTCTGCTGCACCCGCACACACACGCACGCACCAAACACCCACCCCGACTTGTCATACTGCGATCTGTCGCTCGTTCTGTGTGACTGGCCGACTGGCCTTGGTGCCGTTTCAGAAATTCAGTCCTCTGAAGAGGCGCTGATCCATCGCACCTTTCCAGCAGCATGTCATCTAAATGCTAAGTACTTCCACTGCATCTTTAAATCAAAACAAGAAAAGAAATGAGCACAGGGGGTGCGTCGTTGGAAGAAATAAAAAGCTTAGAAGGTCAGAATAGAATCTGCACAGCCAACTCTTAGCTCTTTTTGATTACATCCATTTGCAAAGGAGAGGAGATGTAGAAGAGGAAAAGAAAATGTGTAATGGCACGGCAAGGTAAGGCGAATTTATTTGTACCGCACAATTCATACACCGGGCAATTCAAAGTGCTTTACAGAGTGCTTTACAGAAAATGACATGAAAAACATAAAAACGTAAAAATACACTAACTAAAGAGAATAACATCGAATAATAAATCAAAGTTAATTAAAACATATGATCCAACAGAATAAAATTATACACAGATACAACAGGAGAATAAAAGTGGATAAAAGGATATTGATCGGGGCTCCTTCTTTAAAATCATCAAATGATGACTGAATCTAAGTGACAGCTGCAGCAACGTTTTGAAGCCAGGCCACGGAGATTGTTCCACAGGCGAGGAGAATAATACCTGAAAGTGGCTTCACTTTGATTGGTTCTGGTTCTGGGAACACACAGTAGACCTGAGGGGTACTGGATACTTCACAGGGAGAGATTTTGGTCCTCGACCTGGACCGTTCAGGGCTTTGTAGACCAACGGTACGATTTTAAAGTCGATCCTTTGACTCACAGGAAGACAGTGTAGTGATAAAAAAAAAAAAAAAAAAAAAATCACCATGAATCTACTGCTCCTGTAATCGAGCCCACACCTCCCGCCTCTCA
>CAAKHB010007871.1:289634-326626 GCA_901007665.1 Aeoliscus strigatus
CCTCCCGCCTCTCAGTTGCTGGCGATCGATCACAGGGATTCGTGAAGTCAGAGCAGAGTGCTGAGGCAGCAGAAGAGGCCGGCACTATTAACTGCTCCTACTAATTAAAAGGGTAACAAGGTGAGTTCGCCCCCGTGGGACCAACTGTGCGGGAGTCGGAGCCGGCTGTTTGCCTGCCATGGACACCGGTAAAGAGCGTAGACGAGGTAAAGAGCCTGTGGTGTTTAACAAGACATGAATCCAAGGACATAGAAGACATAGTCGGTTCCCGCTGGCACAACAGATGAGGCCGATTCCCAGATAGAGAGTGAATGAGAGAGAGGAACTGGGGAGTGCACTAGGACGTTCTTTGCTAATTGACCAGAGATCTCGTGTGTAAAACTTGTGTAGGCCCAAAACGGGTCTGGGGGATGGCGCATGTGATCTGTAAAACCAAACTTGGCTGAAAAAAGCTGAAGCAAAGTCCGACCGGGTCTGATTTATCAACGCAGCCATGTTGTGAGGCTGTGATTTATAAAAACAAACCTGACGGGAGAAATCATGACCCTCATGATAAACATTCTGGGGACGTTCTGAGCACGCGTGGGGAACTGGCGACACAGGTGGGGAGGAGGTGAGGTGATTTTAAGACGGTGGAAATGAACCGTGAGAGTAATAATGTGATGTGCTGATGCCTCAGACACACACACACACACACACACACACACACACACACACACACACACACGTAATTTCACTCCAGATCAAATGTTTAATTCACAACATTCAATAAAATTTTAAATATAATTATTTGTGTGCGACAAAGTGATTTAGAAATAGAACATTGCTGACAGGTTACACAGTCTATAAATCAGACCATTTACTTTCCTGCCATTGGGCATACGTACACTTTTAGTTAAGTTTGTGCACACGGTTTAGTAAATGAGACCCTTGTTCTCTGGGCTGTAGGTGTCCTTCTTCCACCATCACTTGTAAACACTGAGTGCTGTGCATGATGATAAAGTTCCACAGTTCAAATGAGGTTCACTGCCTGGATCTTTGAGACGGCGCCAGTGGAGATTGGCAGAAATATTAAGGGATTCAATTAACTTACTTCCTTATCATCAGCGCAGCATATTTCAGGATCAAAGTATTTTTTAAGGATACAGTGGACGCCTCCGATTACACAAATACAATCACCAAACCAAACAGCCAAAGTTTTATTAAAACGCCCTAAAATGTTCGGCATCAGAAAAGAAACAGACCAAATAGGTTCAGCTTGTTTGCTTGGAGCTGAATGGGTATCGGGGGGTTGGTTGGGTTGTGTCTGCATATTTAAAGGCACTTCAAGCCATAAAATTCTCACCACCAGCATCAACCTGTCACAGTAGAGACAGAGCTGTGCCATCACTGCGGTAAACAAAAAAACCTTTGCCGGGGGTCTCATAACAAGTGGACTCCACTTGTTATGAACCTTGTTCATGTCAGCAGCTGGACTCTCATCGTGGTTCCAGTCATGAGCAGCTGCTGGCAATGCTGTTATTAGCCTAACAAGCACATCTGCAGCCCACTGCTGTCAGCTGAATATGATCTCACAAAGAGCTTCCTCCAAGGACACAAGACTAGATTTATAAATAATCAGGCTCCAGCGGTTCTGGGCCAGAATAAAACATCAGCAGACAATCAGCAGAAAACTGCACATTATACTGACATTTAAGCATACCGTAGATATGTTCTATGTCCATAATGGAAAGGTATCAACATGGATGGACTTTGGGAGTCATCGTGGTTCAAAGGTAGAAGCAGCTTTCATTCCAGTACTTCTGTACTTTGTATGTGTCTTGGTGACGTGGTGCATGTGTGACCAGGACGTTTCAGACGACAAAGTTTTGTCCTATCCGTGTGCAAACAAGCAAGGTCTTCACAAAGACATGTGAAGTCAGATTTTATCTATATATGTACAGAGGCAATCCACAACAACATGACTGACTAGAAACCCACCGCTGACAGAAGCAAGCGCTAAAAGATAGACCCTTATCGGAGTGTGTGTGTGTGTGTGTCAAAGTGGCAAACGGGTCGGTAATCACAAGGTCACTGCTTCGATCGTCCAATCCTTCGGAGAGCACATGGCAAAGTCCTTGAGCGAGACATCGAAACTCTAATTACGCCTGACGTATCCTCAGCATGTGAATGCTAATCTAGACACTTATAAGCAATGCACATTTACTTTCACGTCAAAAGGTGTCCGTACATCAAAAGTACAAGAATATCCTGACATTACCGGCTTTGAAAGTAATGGTTCGAAACATTTCACGCGTGTAGCAACATGCCATGTCAATGCACATGTGCCTCTTAAATGTTTTGCCTCCGTGTGGATAAATAATGTATATATGTGCATCTTACGTCAATCTGCGGTTCCTCACTGCTTCTTCTTACGACGTGGGCAAGTTTTAAAAAGCTTAAAAAATTAAAGAAAGAGGCACAAAAAGCATGGGATCTTTGGAATACCGTGTTGCCGAGTCTACTTGTCCTGTCTGGAGTGAGCCCGTCTGCACTAAGCATAAAAAAACCAAAACGTGGCCTATGGGTATGACAATTTCACACCAGACGAAGCTCTAAAGACACAGTGTTCAGGGTGAAACACAACTGGCAGCTCAAAGCCTGGCGATGACAGAACTTCAAACGGTGCAGCAGGGCAAAGTGACAGCAGACGGGACCACATTCGGTCCGGCTCTGAGACAGATGCGGGGGAATAAAGGCACGTGGAAAGAAAAAAGAAAACTCGATGATGTGAGTACCAGACACAGGAACAGAGACACAAAAATATGGTTTATACACTGCAGCTATGTAAACTACAGAGAACATGACGTGTTTGACGCTCAACACACCAGCGGTGAACAACGTAATGATTTCATTAAGTAACACACACACACACACACACACACCAGGTGAATGCCCAGGGAGGAAAAGCGCTGCTACTTCACATCCCTTCTGACCATTCTGGCCCCAGTGGAGTGTGAAGGAGTTCATGGACTCCTGTTGATCAGGGGAGCACCCGTTCTATGACTGAGCCTCAGTCGTTCCTAATGTTTTTCTCTATCAATCCATATCCTATAGGACTGAAACGATTCCTTGAGTAAATCCATTCTAAACAATTACAGCTTTGAGTCCAGGTGGTGGTTTGCTGTGTTTTGCTCAGAGGCTGGATGCCATCCGTCACATACACCAAAGAAGAAGGAGAAGAAGAAGAAGAAGAAGAAGAAGAAGCAGCGACACTGGACAATGAGCTCATGCACACGTAGAAGCAAATTGCAAAACAGAGCGAGACAAACCAAACAACGAAGAAAGGCTCATTTCAAGCTGAAACTGAAGTTCACTGCAAAGTAGAATCCGTGTAACATTACAACATCGATGAGCATCATTCAGCATCTCAACCGTAAACACCCAGTTTCTCCATCCAGTCCACAGCGGACCTGCGCTAACGTTTGCATGAATGCAAATCGATGTCAGGCAAAGAAGCACATTGATAACGTCGATGTGTAATCACCAGTTAGACCCTGCAATTAACATGGTTAGTGTGTTAATGACTTAAACCCACTGACCTGCAATGAAATGTAAATGCACATCTGATTCTTTGTTGTACATTTAGTATTGTGCTTTAATACAGACAAAAGTACATTTATCCGATTAATCAATGGAATATTTAGCAAAATATAATAACAATAATCCATCATCATCCATCCTCCTTCAGTTTGCAAAATTCCTCAAAACCGATGCTCCCGCCACTGTGTTTGACAAACAGATGAGATGAAATCAAAGGAGAACATATTGCTTCTCAGCCTAATAATTAATACAAGATCTGTAAATGAAACAGAAATGAGGAGCATATTTGCGTATGGGGTGTGACCTCAGCGTACGCGCAGCCTGCTGGCAGGGGTTTGCATGCTGTTTGAACATCAGTCATTTTGTAAGAGCAGCATTATGTTATTGCTGAGGATTCAGAGGGAGGCTGTCAGATACAATATGACAGGAAGACAGTCAGCTCACAAACAGGCACGTACTGTATATGAGGCCCTGGAGGCCGGCCAGGGAAATCTCAAATACAAAAGCTGGACACATGCTCTTTCATCTGAAGTCAGATGCAATAAAAAACAGAGACCTCATGACATCACATTAACAGCAAATCTTAAACAATAGCAGACACCAGAGCGGACACTGGGGTTGAAGGATATGAATTCCTCAGATAACTTGATTTAAAAAAATATAAAAAATAAAAAAGGCAACATGTTTTAGTCAGAGGACCGGGATGGCGCTCACGCCCCAAAACAGATGCATACACAGAAGGAGAAGAAGAAGAACAGGACGAGATGAAAAAGAAGCGGCAGCGACACAGGACAGGCTCAAAGCGGCAATGTCATGGAGGTGGTGAGAATTACAAAACCAACGGTGTGTGACAAAACAATGGAGAAGAGGAGAAGAGCAGACAGCCTGAAACCGACCAACACGTTCATTTTCAGCTGAAACTCAAGTTCACAGCAGAGCAGAATTAACATGACCTGACGACAACGATGCCAAGGAATCTCAGCCAATATAAGAACAGTCCACAACGACACACAGACACATTCACATAACGAAAATGAATGACGGGCGACCAAACATGTGATCAGCATTTTCAGTATGTTTATGTCTGACACCCACTGACCACGACCTGAAATGAAACGTAAACCAATACACATCTTATTCTCTTGGTTGTACATTTACTATTGTGCTTCAATAAAGTATTTTTATCCGATTAATCATTGAAATAATTGGTAATTGCAGCTCTAGCACAAAAACACTCCAGTAAAGGAAAAACATATATTCCCCAGTCTGTGGATACAGATTCTATTAGTTGGACATTTTGGTTGCAATTACTTGCTGGTGCACAAAATGTAATCATTTCAACTGGGAAGGAGACTGAAAGCCAGTTGTGCATTGAAGGACACAGCCGGCGTATCTAATATCATGAAAATGCCCAGAGCTTTTTTTCAATGCATTTTAAAAATGCAAACATTGATCAAATGCCACCCACCGCCGATTTCCTCCATGACACCTCCCCATTGTAACAGGAAGAAGGCTATTTGTAACACTTTGATTCAGGGCATGTTCACTGCATGTATACTTGAGCAAATGGGTTACCTCATTCAGTATGCATTGTATTTAGGCGGAATGAATACCGCCGGTCACAGCGCTGTAGCACCTAATGAGAGTAATTTCACCATCATGGACCTCTTTCATCTAAAGACAGCCTCCCATTCACAATAGAAATCTTTATGCAAGGAGGTCCAAGAGGCAGATCTGACACAAATACAAGGACATCCTGGGCAAAATTCAATGATGTAAAGGACAAGTGCACAATCAAAGCTGTTTTTTCAGCTTCATTAGCAATTTCTTCAGCATTTGAGGACTTTTGATTAATTAGTGAAGTGGTACCTCATCCTTGTTTTACATCTGTATACGTTAGCTTCAATACAACAGTCTGTGAAAAATGTTTTTTAATGCAGCACACATGAAGGTGAGGTTAAATATAACATATGGCACAAGTACTGATTTCTGAGACAGCATAGCTCTTAAGGTAATAAATCAGCGGCGCGAAGGCATGTGTCTCTGTGGGTTACAAATGTATTTGGGCTAAACCGGATGCGTTGCAACAGCCGCAAGTGAGAAATATGGATAAGAACCATGTGAGCGTATCGTACTTCAAAATGCAGGATACAACGACAAAATGAGACGTCTGCGTTACGTCAGGAAAGGATGTGAGAAGGCTGGAGAAAGTCTTTTCATACTTGAAAAACTTTCATTTGAGAAGCAGATTCTGTTCACAAGAGCTTCTTCTCATCGTGTTCAGTGAAATGTTCCTTTTCTCTGTTTCTCCTCTTGTGTTTCTGACTGCCATCCTTATTTCTCTCTCATTGATTCATTCTCTTAAATTGCTTGTCTGTCTCCGGTTGGCAAGGATGCTGGAGCCAATGCCAGCCGATATTGGGTGAGAGGCGTGGTCACACCCAGGAGGGGGCGCAAATCCATCTTAGGGTTATGTCGAGACAGACAATCAATTCACACTCGTACTCACACCTACGGGCAATTTCACTGTTGCCAATTCATTCATTCATGTCTAACGAGACTCTGGGAGGAAGTTGGAGTACCTGGGGAAAACCCAGGCACCCATAGAGAGAAGACAAACTCCACACAGATGTGAGTGTGTGGGAATCGAAGCCTTGTTGTGTGGCAGGGTATTTCTTCATTTTAGAAATTTCATCACCGAATGACCAGGATGAACGCAAATTTTACCATACTAGATATTTTCAGGTGAACTACAGTTCAGCATTGATCTCTGTCAATTTGAAGTGCTCAGGATCGCTCAGGGCTCATGTTCAGTGCATAAATCCATCCACGGTGAATCAGTACATCAGCAATGGGGTCCTGCATTCACCATGTCTATTCTCTTGCTTGTCTGTGACAAAAACCTGCTGGAACTGTGACGTGGAAAAGCACGACGACGATCAAAAGTGGTGGGTGCATGTCCCCCATGTCCCCCCTGAATTCTAACCCTAAACCTATGCATAAAGTACCGCCAATAAGCTGATTTGCAGCTAAATCCATACCAGTTGATTTAACAAAAAAAAAGCCAAATATGTCATAAGAGTATGCCATTTGACAACCACTGAAATATTTTTAAAACTTGGACACAACAAACATGCTCTGTCATCTCTCCTAGACCTCAGGCACTATTAAAATGGTGTTCAAAGCTGCGTGCCAGTGTGTGTGTGTGTGTGTGGGTGTGTGTGGCTTGGAGTGTGCTGCTTTGCCTCGGAGCAGTGAGCTCAATGGACGCCGTCTGGGGTCAGTTGGGTTGCCAGCACAGCAGTGACCATGGTGACCCATAAGCACCTGGCTGGCTGGTCCCCTGTCCGACACATTGAAGCCTTTCTGACTGGAATACTAGGGCAGACGTAACCTTCCCTAGCAACAGCTGTAAACTGTTATAACAGGAAAGATGACTTTTTTAATGTTCTATACACCTTTTAATTCTTATAAATATTACATAGTGTTCTCTCAGAAAGCACTAGAAATGGCTGAATGTTTTCATGTTAACATCAACACTGGCAGGACTACACTCACTCCCTAGCTGTTCAGTCTGGCAGATGCAGGAACAAAGAGCAGATAGCTGGAGGAAAGCCACCAGAGCGGAAAAAAATGCTTTATTTAAAAAAAAAAACACCATGATGCAAGCTTCTCTGACCTACTGTGCTGTGTGTGTGTGTGTGTCTTCCTGTGTATAAGTGGCTGTGTGGGTGAGCTGTTCATTTAACAACTCTCCTTCATTTGATACAAACGCCCAACTGCAACTGTTGTGTTGCTCTGCAGCCATTTGTTGTGTGGGTGGAATAAGATTATTTCCCAGATACTATCAACTACTACTAGTACTGGATGGAGTGCACATGAAACCTCAATCTGATCAAAGCACAGTTAGGATATAGGAAATGTGCCCAAATATTATAAAAACAAGCACCGTATTGGACAAATACCTGTGCCGATCACATTTATCAAAGACTGATAAAACACACAGCAGAAGAAGGATACTCGAACTTTGAAAACACAATTTCTTGATTTAAACTAACCCTAACCCTCATTCCGTCATGGTCCTGTTGCGACAGTCTCACAAGCGTCAGTAGCACCCTGAGGGCGCCTGGGGCATCAGGTGTCCGACACTCATGACCAGGAAGTAGTCGCAGCCTGCCGCCGCATTGTAATACTGGCAACAGGTAAGGGTGTTTGGTGGATGTGTCATCAGGCCTTACCGGGAGTTGTGTGTGGAATAGCACCAAATGTGTTGTTTTATCAGTGAAGAGCTAGCACGAGCACAGCTGTCCATCTTTTTTTCAGACCTGCTATGTGATGAAACTGGATTGCATTATGGCTTCAGTAACACGCAGACTTTGTGTTCTGGTTGTTCAATATTACATTGAATAAAAATAAATATATGCTGCAGCACATATCCCTGTTCTTACCTTTGCATTACAATAAAGAGTAGTTTCAATGGTGTCTCATGCTGTAGCGCTGCACGACATCTCAGTGTTTCTCAAATTGTTTCAGTAGTTTATGCCCCACCGCGGAGGCGACTGATGTTACGTAGATGGAAGTATGCAGACTGGATAATGTGAGCGATATTGATCAACCTGAGGGGCAGGGGATACAGAGCAGTTGCCAATGTTTAGAGAAAAATTATTAGTTTTTGATAGTGTGATTTAGAGCCAATGAGGAGAACTTTTGTTTTGTTGTTGTTTAATTTGAGAAAATTTGAAATGAACTATGATTTGATTTCTGCTAAGCAGAGTGATGGAGAAGGGTGGAAGATTGGGAGAGGGTTTGCTGGAGAGGTAGTGCTGAGTGTCATCCGTATAAAAGTGAAAATTGATATTGTTTTGGCAGAAAATATTGCCATAGGGAAGGGGGAAGATGATGAAGAGGAGAGGGCCCAGGACAGAGCCCTGGGGCACACCCAAAGTGACAGTGGAAGGCTGGGATATAAAAGTCCTGAGCTGAATGAAATGAGTGCGGCCTGAGCGATAGGACTGAAACCAGTCTCTTGTGGGTGACACTGATGGAGGAGGGTGGTGTGGCAGATGGTGCCAAAGGCCACACTCAAGTCAAGGCGGATGAGGATTGTGAGTAAACCAGAATCAGCTGCCATGAAGATGTTGTTGGTGATTTTCATAATTACACAGTTTGTGTGCTTTGGAGGGACAAAAACCGCACTGGAGCAGTTCGTATAGATTGTATTGTCATAGATGGGTGTGAAGATGAGCAGTCACTGTTTTTTCTAGAATTTTGGAGATGAAGGGTAAGTATAAAATAGTTATTAGTAATTGTTATTTCAGTTGGATGGATCAGCATCATATTACTTCAGTATTGGGGAGATTGCAGCAGTTTTGTGAAACGGAGGAACAGTTCCGGTGGTGAGGGAGGAATGAATGATGGCAGAGATGAGGGGGAGGAGGGATGTGAGGTGGGCTCTAACCAGAACTGGACTGGTGGATGAGGTCTGAAATTCCCAAAGTGGTGGGGAGCAGGAAGGAGGAAAAAGATTAGTGGGTGGGAGACATTCAAGTAAGTCATTGGCAGAGGGCTTGGAACCAGGGTTCTGGTGGATTGACTGGATTTATTCATTAAAAATGTCATAAGAGAGTTACAGAAGGCAGCTGAATATACTGTAGCTGAGATGGAAAAGAGTCCCGGGGTTGAATGATATTCTTGAGCAGTGTGACTAATGTCTTGGTGAGTATTAGTTGGATTCGGTTTGGGAAATGAGGTCCTTGTAGTGTAGTATATTGTTATTGTACATTTCTTTGTGAACAAAAAGTCCAGTTTTATTAGGGAGCCATTGAAGCTGCCATCCTTTGTCTTTCATAAGCTGGACTTCGGGGGTGAACCAGGGGGCAGGGAGGGAGAGACAGAGACAGATCTATTTTTAAAGGAGCAAGGGAGTCAAAAATACTAAATTCTTCGGGGGTAGATGAGTTGGGAGTGGCCAATACTGGAGGAGAGTGAGTCTAAATTAATGTCCTTAATATAATGGTCGGAAAGGAGATGGGAAAGCTTTGTACCAGAGAGAGCGAGTGAAATATTGAATGAGAGGAGAAAATGATCAGCTAGTCTCACTGCCGAGTTCTTCTGCCGTGAGATCAAGGAGGGCAACACCAGCGCAGCAGATTAGATCCAGGATCCCTCCAACTCACCCTTTGGGTGTTGCAATGATGGTGGGAGTAGGTCCAGACAGTTGACATACAGTGGATTCAAAGGAGTTGAAGGCGGAGACAGATAACGACAAGGCATTCCATTTCTTGTGGTAAATTGAGCGATGTAAACAAACACTTGAGATGTAGCTTTGTTTAGTCGGGAAAGGTCATTGGGTAGTTAAGTCAAGGGATGATGACATCCCGGATGAGATGCCCCTTGCTTGTGAGTGAGCGGATGTTGTCCGAAGGTATCAGCGGATCGAGCTAGGTGCGCTAGCACACTGTGATTAACGACCCTACTGGTGATGCATGGAGGACGACGGGAGCTGGACCAGATGTCTACATGGAGGCTCTGCTGGAGACACATCCGATGTCCGGATGGAGTTGCTGCCGGAGAAGCTCAGCAGCTGAGTATTGGTGCAGACACTGGCTTGTTGTTCCAGATGTAGGATCACGGAGCAGGTTTGTGTCGGAATGATGGGCCAAGACTTTCTTCATCTCTACATTACTGTATGCATGTACTGTATGTGAATTTCTCTTGGGAGATCAATGAAAGTATCTATACTGTATATCTATCTATGTAACACATGCACACTCTCCCCTGTTCTCACCCATGTTGAATTCTCCACCTGGGAGAATATCATACGTAGACCCATCAACGGTTCACTAGTGAAGACAAATTGCCCGCTTCTTTGGGGGCCTCCAGAGAGCGATTCGTATTAATGGCTAGCTAGCAGTCGGGGGCAGGCTGCATATGCAAACTCCATTAACAGAATAGGTTGGAGTGTACGACCTGACAGAACCAACAAGAGATGCACACACAGGAGGGTGGGCTGCAGGTGTGTGTGTCTTCCGATATTATTTTTTTTCATATTCTGCAGTTGCATTGACAGTTATTGTATAAAATGTATGTCAATTTACTGTTCACACCCATAAGATAGACATATTGTCGCTTTTTAACTAGAATGCTGTCATGTTGCAGGTTTGACAGGAGATGATCAAGTCCAAGAGTTGATCTGTGTGTGTACGTGTATGTGAGCTGGGGAATAAACTGGAGTCTGAAGATCAGCAAAGACATTTACTTTAGGTGCTTTTTCACTACACGGTTCCAGCATGGCTCTACTGGACACAGCTCAGCTTTTTTGCATTTCCACTGGTGAGAGAACCTGGTACATTTTTTGCTCCACTGAGGTTCCAAGCGACCTGAACCGCTACTAAATATGTAAATAGAGTGCTGCCCTCTGACTCGTCAGTACAGACAGAGGGCCGTCCCAAGCGCAACCTTCAACACACAGAAGTCTACCTGCAGTTCTACCGGCAATAGCAGTACAGTTCTGTATTCCTCGTTGTGTTCTCATTTAGCATGGCTGATGTGCACAAAACATACACTGTGGTATGTTCATGAAGTCCAGGCGGTTGTGTTTTTTGTCTGGATAGAACGTTTATGGTAAGACACAGCGGAGCGGAGTTCAGTGTCGGGGATCGTATCCTGTTGCGACTCTTTTATCTCACTCTGTCTGTTAGAAAAATCCACAAACAGTTGCAACTTCACCATCTCGTCCATGTTCCATATTGTTTATGTGTTTATGGCTGTTTCACGCAGCCGACGCTGTGACATCAGCATTCACATCGGAAAGCGACAGATGGAACCAAACGGAGTAGAACCCAGTCGAGGTGGCACTGTGTCGTGGAAAAGCACCAAAAGTGACAGTTGATGGGAAAGTGAGTGTGTGAGTGTGTGTCGATAAGCCGCGAGACTGTGGGGTTTGCAGCCCTGGTCCACATAGCACACATTCACATAAATGTGAAACATGATTGAATTTGGTAAATAGAATTTCCACATGACGAAACTTAAGAATTGTATTGAAAGCTGTGTGTATTAACCTAAAAGTTTTGGCCTCATGTTGTGTCTAATTTAAAAAGTCTATCACACAAAACCGGAGCAATTATGTTCTGGAAATCACTGACATTCATTTTTAAGATGCTGTTTCAAACTGTTCAGTGAGAGCGCCGCGGTGGCACTAAAGGAATATTCCACTGGCTAATTCCACATGAGGTACAAATCAGCCTGGAAGATAATGAAGCCATTGTCAACTCCTGCATTCACACTGAACGCACGTATGTGATGTCATCACACACATGTGAAGACAGAAATACTGGACATTACACGTCACTGTGTTACTCACACATACTAGCACACAGATGTGGACATTCAGAGTTTGGCCACTGCCCTCCATCTTCTTCCCTTCCTCTCGCTATTCTTCTTTCTTTCTCTCAATCCACTTTATAGATTCCTCATTTTCATTTATCTTGTGGAATGTGCTCTCCTGTCTTTCAGGTCTTACAACAAATGCCCCAGAACACCTCTTCATCTTTCCTGACAGATTTCACCCCCTGGAATACCAGCATCATCGCTCAGCATCTCCGCAGCAGCTGATTGAGAATACTCATAGGAACACATAATCTGCATTTGTACAAGTGTATGTGCAACATTTGAAACTACGAGTGCTGTCAGGACGTATTTACTGCACAGAATGTGTCACAGCTGCTCGGGGATGCTGGACAGGAGGCGGTGGAGCCGGAGAGACGAAGCAAGCGAGAGCAATAAAACCAGAGTGAATCAACAGACTTAGTCACAGGCTGACCTTTGGCTGTGTCTACCTGTCAATACTTCCTGTCCATCTTCTCTATGATCTGAACGACTGTTTGGTCTGATTTGTGCCAGTCGCTCTGTATCATCCCTCGCTCTGTGTCCATCTTGGTTTTTCAGTGTCTCTCATACTTAACACAGCTTCCTGCTCTGCAGCTTGACCCCATCTGTTCACACTGGGGTTCTGCACTGACAAATGTGGATTTACTTGGCTGATTTTTGGTGGGAAGAGAAAAACCTGTCAAAAATCAACAGAATGTCAGCTGAACTGACATCTACATTTGTTAAATTGAATTCAACTGTACTGTGCTATGAACTAAAACTTTTTTAACTTTTTTAAATCAAAGTTTAGACCCAAACATCAACAAAAATATAGTTAACCTGAATGTATGCGTCCATACAACAAATGCACACAAATACTGCCGATGTTTGCGGGAGTGGAACTGTCCAGGAGAGGATTATTGGACTTGTGTCTACTGGGCATTCTAAACACAAATGAGCTATTTATATCACATCACCAGAGACACGCAGTAATTAGCACAAGACTGTCACCCAATGAGTTCCACAGTGTAACCTACACAACCACAGAGAGACCTGTATCCATGGCGACTATTTTTGATTTTCCATTGAACAACGCTTCCTTCCGAGCGATACCACAGAAGTGTACAGTTTACCCTCATTAACAAGGTTTGATGGCACCGTGGTCAGCGTGTGTTGTTTCGCTGCTGCATCAGAGACGATTAATCACGGCGCCGAGACTCAGGCAGCATAGAGACATGAGCCCACAGAGCAGCAGATGACACCAAAGTGAAGGTTTAAGAACATAAATAAAAAAAGGTGTGTAATGTATTTTAACCCTGTCTGTGCTAGCTGTTCAACAGTCTTCTCTACTGTGCTCCTTGTCATGGGAGCCAAAAAGTCCTGGGGTTTATAATTACATTTATTAAGGCTGCCCAGGACTTTGTTCTCTGCCAGAATGATCCAACATGATTAATTCATTACTTATTTCCACTAGTGTTTTTCATGTTCCTGACACTCTTTCAGCAGCAGATTACAAGTTCTAAGTAGTATTTCATGTTTTTGTTCCACTGGGGCACAGAAATGAATAAAGCCCTGGCCTGTAATTAAACATCTGCTGCTACATCATGATGTGGCCCGTGAAACGTGGAAGATGTAAAACGCGCTGCCTCCAGCGCTGAGCTGCAGCTCCACATGACACCATGAGGTCACAGGGGTCACGTCAAGGTGCTGGGAATGTTTCGGTGTGGTGCTCTACATATGGCGTATAATAACGTCATGTCATGCCAATTACCGTGACGGTCTTGATGCGGCCGCTGCCCCTGGTGCAGGTCCAGCCAGATCGGTTGAAGAGGAGGCTGCAGACCTCGCCCTCCAGGCAGGGGGTCATCTCACACCACTGGCGGCTCCGCACGATTCGAGCTGAAAGACAAGATAGTACTGAGGTGAATTTGACAGATTCATGGACAAAGAAAACTTCTTTTCTGGAAGGAACAACTACGCTGACACTTGCACGCTGACCAGACTGGACAGCATCTTCATGTGTTGACGCGTCGACCAGCCTTTAGTATTTCAGTGAGGTTCTTGTTGAGCTACCATGTCTGAAAGGTCTGCGGTGGTAACCTTTGCAGACCAGCTGGCCATCCATGGACCTATACTCTGATGCCAGCTTTCACTTTGGCTGCATAGAGACAGCTTTTGACATTTAGTTATTAGTCATTCCACTCAAATTCCAAAATCTGACTGCCCCTCACCCACTACAAAGAAAAAGAAGATTCTCTTAATACATTTTAGTAATGGTGTGATATAAAAGGAAGATAGAAAGGATAGATAACGGTGTGAGCACAGTTATCGCGTTCAGGTGCGGAACAAAATATCCAGCGGTGTTGATGATGTGAATCACGTACATAACACTGGTGGGGTTCTTCAGATGAGAAAGCATAGCGGACCAAGTGTGTGAAGGTTCTCGGTCATCCAGGTCATGCTCTCCTGCTGGGTTAATTACCATACCAGACCAAAACAGAACTAAAAGCTCTGAATCACATGATTGGAGCAGCTGATAAACACTGGTACTAACACTTGTGTGAAGACAAACTGCAGACAACGTTCAGGTTTCTTTATTAGTACCCCAAGAAAACTTCCTTTTGGCAGACAGGGACTCAGCATTCCCAACATGAAAAGACGTCACAGCCAACACATTACAATAAAACAATATGATCATCACACAAAACGGATGGATATCTATCGATAGATGCTAGAATGCTGCAAACTGATGAATGATTCAGACACGAGCAAACAAACTAAGGTGTGAAAAAACACCCTTGGTCTCTGCAAACTGTCTTCATGTCACTGAATTAGCATTCACCTGTGGTCGACACTGATAAGCACTGATTGTTCTTTACACAGTGTGCTAAAGCAACACTCAAAGGTTATCAGCTCTCTGCGGACCTGGCCGCTGCCACTGCTCCTGCCTGCCCACGATCCCCACGGGCAGCACATTGTGCAGCAACGCAAGCCGGTCGGCAAATTGAATGAGAGGAACTACAATTTGCTGAATGTCCAGGAGAACTGAGGGTGGAATTGGAGAGGTAGTGGGATAAAGGGAGGGTAAAGAAACATAAGAAAGGAGGTGTTGTGACATTATGCTGTGATGTCTTCCTGGTACAGGAGTGTTAACAGTCTGAAATTGGTCTTTTGGTCAGAACGCAACTGTCCTCATGTGGAACTTATCAAGATGGATGAACAGAATGCTCATGTATATAGCACACACTCAATTACTGCTCTGTAGGTATAAAGCCATTCTCCCAAAGCAAATAACAGAGATTGTTGACACATTGGAGGATGAGAATGTTTTATAAGCAGCGAGGAATCACAGCAGAGGAACACCAGGAGATACGGTGGCAAAAGTTTGATTCTATCTTGGGATCGGAAATGGTCTGGTTTACGCATCCACTTGCGCGATGTGCAGAACAGAAATGTTCTGGGATGAAATTCACATCGGAAGCATTGTTGAAAAGGCTGGATGAGGTCACTGACCTGGCAAACCACAGGAGCGTCTGAACAGATCTCAGCAACAAGAGACCAACAGAACACCGTGATGCCAAACACCAATGTTCAGATCACAAATTAGCCAACACACCCCTCCCAACTAAACAGCCAACAATGGCCATGATATGGCTGATGATAAGATGGTCAAACCGAAGAGGTCTGCCTTCTTCTTGCGAGGCTGATAGGTCGTCTGACTAGATTGGGGTATATGGGCACTTGTCTAAATTGTCTTTGGTGAACTGGACAAGTTCAATCTCTTGTATTGTAATAAAGACCTGCTAGGCTTTGCCCGAGCAGAGATTTGTCAGTGCACAGAGGAGAATATGAAGTGACCTTCCCCCTGACACAGCAACATGCCGTGGTGAATTTTCATTTTCACAGCCATCCGTCAGACGCAACAAAGCGTAGATTTATCAGTCAGTTGCAGATGTAGTTTTGAGTACATTACAGGGCCAGCAAAACTCAATTTCCAGGGCACAGAATAAAAGCTGAGCAGGCAAAGCGGTAAGAGTGCTGACTAACTGTGGAGTGCATCACCCAGCCAGGCCAGCGTCATGGAGGTTAGATAAAATAAATGCATTTTTCAGCCACTGCCACAGTATTCAGGCCCTCCATAGCTTGCCCTTGTGATTTCTCAATGCCATCCGTGACAGTGTGACTTGATTTATGATGACTTAATGAATTTCCTGGTGCTGTAAGCCGTGAAGGGGTCCTATGCTGCTGGTCACACAAGTCACAATAACTTCATCAAAAAGGAGAGCATTGATACGAGCAGCAAGAAAACAGTGAGGCAGCTTTGTCTGTTGAATATGCTGGCTCACACCAAAAAAAAAACAAACAAAAAAAACAAACGCTCATCCCTCAAAAAATTATGCATGGTGCTGAAATGAAAAAAAAAAAAAACTTGGCTCACCCAGCTACGGAAAAAATGACGAAGAAGAATGGATTCATGGAAAGCATCTGTTTGGAGCTGCCCTAGATTGTTTGGTACAAAGCTTTCCGGTGACAGTGGCAGTGACTCTGTCTGACACCTGGGTGGCCCTTCTTGTTGCCTCCACTGTCGGAGTCCCACCCAGGGACTGTGGTCATCGGGCCAGGCTTGTCATCTGCCAGAGCCCCTGCTGGGTTATGGCTCTGGATCTCCCACTAGATCCCATGTAAGACCATCTGTCCCCCCAGCGCTCAGTGCCAAGCCCCTGCCCTACCAGGCACAACACAGCGCTGCCAAGCTGAGGGCGGGAGGCAGAGCCGAGTCTCAGCCATACTCATCATTCTGCTTCTGCTGATGCAAAATGATCAAATCTAATTGTTACTAAAGCCACCAGCGGCCCATTTAAAATGCATTCATGATGACCTATGACACGTTTTTCGTTTTTTCAGTTTTTGACTTCAAGCCACTGAAAGTTAAGCAGCCCAACAGGACCGGCCTAATGTTCTGCTCAAAAACTGCCTTTAGGGCAGTTGCATCTTCTCAAACACAGAAGTGCCACTCCTGGAGCTGGGAAAGAACACAAACAATCGTGCACAGAGGTCTGATTTGCAGCGACACCTAGTTACATTTCTGGCGAAGTGCACACCAGGCTACGCCGTGCACTTCGCCATACTCTACGTCAGCAACAAGTCAATGCAGATCCTACGAGTTGGCACTGAAAAATAAATCAGGCTACAGAGATGGTCCTGCTTTGGAAAGGAAATGAAATTATGACAAATGAATCATGGCCCATGGCATTTATCCGTGTTTAGTAACATTTTGACATAATAATGGCAATGAGACTGATGCTTATTGTGCTGATAGCTGAGCACCAGGAACAGTCACAGTTGTAAAGAGATTTTCAGTCTAATGAAGTTTCAATCGTGGATCAGTCGGAAGCAGATTTTCAGTTTATGTTGTGCACTGAACAACCTGCCAGTGCTGGTATGGCATCATGACAACAGAAAAACACCAGATTTAAAGTGTTTGAAATGCAGAAAGCAGCTAATCTACAA
Organism: Aeoliscus strigatus; assembly: GCA_901007665.1. NCBI lineage: Eukaryota > Metazoa > Chordata > Actinopteri > Syngnathiformes > Centriscidae > Aeoliscus > Aeoliscus strigatus. The sequence continues at coordinate 307,095 of CAAKHB010007871.1, forward strand.
GCTGAATGTGTATTTTGTTGAGCAAGCTGTTGCTGTTAAATCAGGATTTTTTTGGTTTGTTTTTGTGTTTGAAATAGGCAGCAAGATGACTGTGGGCTTATTATTTTCGCAGTCCGTGGAGGAACGGTGGAGGTACATTGAACACTGCTGTCTGCACTGTCGTTGCCACTGCCTGTTGAGTTTGGTTTTGTTTTGAATGATTCAAGTTAATTTGTTTCCTTTCACTTTTATTTAATTCATGTTGTCACTATTTGATTCATTCTTTTGTACTAACTATTGCACTGACAACAACAAAACTCCACATGCATCGCACATCTTTCAAATTAAATGAAATATACTTTCATAATCAGCTTTTTAGAAGATGTGAGTGTGATGTGAGATTGTACTGAATGAGTCGGTGGTCTGCAGACTAATCCTCCGATCCTGAATCAATGACTGCACTTGTCAAACAGTTGGGTCAAATTATAATTTTGGTGTATTGAAGTATAAACTTGTCAGCTCTGCGTCCCTGTTGCTTGCTGACCTCATTTAAGGATTTTATGTTTCATGTGTACATAAACAAACAGTTCAAGGCACATGTGCATCTTGTACTTGTACTCTTGAGTCAAGCATCAAGGATTAAGGCAGAGTAAAGAGCACAATAAAAATAAAAAAATAGGGTAACATTTAACACTATACAAAGAATTATCAAAATAAATATATCAAGAAATATTTACATATTTGTAAACAGAATATAAACAAGCAGCCATGTATATTGCACTAGAGGGATAACTTGCACATAGTTGTTCACTGTGGAGGGGAAAACAAAAGTCAAGTTTAATGATGTGGTCTGCTCTGCTGTGTCTGAGTCTGGATGAGTCTGTTCCTTACGTATGTTCTTTATGTCTGATATTCTGCCAACGTTTGTATTATCTTGATTCTCTGCTAACATTGTCAGTGTATTTTTAAAGGCCGACGTCTGTTTCACACGATAGCCTGTTTTTCTCTGCAGCTAAGATAAATAAAGCCTGCGATATACTGATATTAAAATAAAGTATATACACACAGTTTCTCTGCAACGTCTTATCGTGGGTATCATCAAGCTACATATGATTACAGAGTGATGCAGTGGCATGGCAACAACAACCAAGCAGAGAACGGATCGGAAGCGAGTCTGGGCGTGCAGATTAGAGTGAGAGCAGGCAGACAAGCTAGGAAAAGCACATAATCCTCCAGTGTATCGTCTGCACACTAGACCTGTTCAAAAGTGACATAGAGCAACACAAAAAGAGGCCAGAAACACTTTATCTGTGTCCTAAAAAGACTATCAGAAGGGCTATGATGTGAGATGTGAGAAGAGATGAATGTGCTGGTTTGTCTTGTCACATAGACATTCATGTTCCGTGAATGGAAACAAACACTGCAGGAAGGAATCGGTTTCAATCTGGGCCAGTCGGGCTAATAATTCATTTGAACTTGCAAATATACAAAGCTTTTCAATGAGGCATTATGTAAGCGTGCCTGCAGGACGGCGAGGCAGCTACAACCATTTGTACAGTTTTCTTGTCTTTTCTTGTCCCATAAAACGATTGAAGAAGAAAGCAGTTACAACAGAAAAACAAAACAAAAAAAAAACGTATAATAATAATAACAATAAATCCTTTTCATTAAAGGTGCCTTTCATGACACTCAATGTCACTTTACAGATGAAGTCAGAAATAGAAATAAATACTATTGAGCTCAGTAATAACAATACAAAACCTTGGGTCTTGGCTGGTGTTTATTACAGGACACAGAAGACTCTAGTCTGTCGACTGAAGGCAGCATAAAGGCTCCATGTCGAACAGTGGAACAGGTCTGATCACGGCGCAGTAGTACACCTGTTCCCTGTTCTTCAGGAGAAGGTGCTGCCTCCACAGAGGCTGAGAAGACCAACCCATGAACGAGCAGATCATCTTGCTCTTTTTGTTACTTGTCACTAATTGTCACACTTCATCAAAAAAGAAAAATACCTAGTGACTCTTGCCAGGGTTTTACAGTGGGAAAATAAGCACTGAATGTATCAACATTATTCTGAGTAAATATATTTCTAATGAAGCTATGGACATGAAAATGTCCCCAGATGTTGGTAACAACCCAAGTAAATCGGACATACAAAGAATTCAAACCATATATGTCCATAAATCAAGTTTTGAGTAATAAAGTGAAATGACACAGGGAAAAATATTGAAAACGCTTACTGAAATGTATTTAGTACTTAGAAGAAAAGCCTCTGTTGGTTATGAAGCTTCAGCCGCCTCCTGGAGCAGCAACTAGTCGCAGGCATTGCTCAGGTGTGACTTCCGCCTGTTCTTCCACACAAACTGCCTTCAAACATTTTGAGTTGCGGTGGTCTCTTCAATGAACTCTGACCTTGAGTTCTTTCCATAGATTGTCAGTTGGATTGAAGTGTTTTTCATGTGTTTTTGTGGGCATTTATGGGCATGTATGTTTTGAGTTCTTTGTATGTGTCGATTAGTTGATATCGAATTCTGGTTAGAAACATACAGTACAGGTCAAAAGTTTGGACACACCTTCTCATTCAATGTGTTCATTGAATGATTTTCATGACCTTCATTTCTTCAAGTCATGACGGCCACTCTTTTCTCAAAAATACTTGTTGTATTGTATTATTTACTTCCGTTTGTTTTCTAAGGAACATAATGACAGGAGCCGCGTCAGTGAAAACTAACAGAGATTCTGCGTGAATGATGAAGACAGCTCAAGTCCGATCAGAGACTAATTGTTGAACATCAAAAAGCAGGTCACATTACGATGACCTAGTAGACATCTGGGTGTGTTAATAATGTTTGTGGGGGGACGTAAGTAGAGGTGAAGCTGATGGGTTTAGAAGAGCAACGGCCATTTGATGAAAGTTAAATCAAAAGCAATTGTGGCTCGATATGCCGGAGAGGTCAGAGAGGACGTCAGACCAATGACAGACTTAAAAAACTTTGCACCCTCATGCAATCGGTACGAATTCCAAGCTTCCAAGCTGGGTGATGATGGACACTCAGCTATTGGCAGGAAGCATCTAAATGAGCCTGAGAGCAACAGGATCCATCTCTAATGCTCTTGCTCTTAATAGACCAGAGGGTGTGGTACGGCAGGAAGCTAGTAATATTCAATTTCCTGCTGCTTTAATCACAGTTCTCTTGAAGTTAATTAGCATGTGTGGAATGTTACGGGGAAAGGCGTGTGCAGGGAGGCTGAGGTGCTTAACAGAAGAGTGGAGAGTGAGACACCGGCTGTGGGGCTGCATCTCGTGTCAGACGATTAGATTAAGGCCAACATGAGTCATTGCATGACGGAACTAATGATGCACGAGTTTGTGCTGATCCAGTCAGAATGACTGTGTCCCCCATCAAGTGTACTCTCATCCCCTCCATCACCTTGCTCCTGATAATGTGTGTAATGTGTGTTGTGATTATTATTGTTACGTATGATGGTATCAGATCAAAATGGTTCTTACCAGAAAGATTGTTGGCCGCATACACAGTTCTCTGTTTTTGTGGAGTATGTAAAGGCCTTTAATTGTCAAGAATAAAATACTGTGGGAGGTTATTTGGTACAACAGCGAGTGTCATGCAGGTAATGGTCTGCTTTTCTTTTTTATTTAGGTTTTGACGCCTCACAGAGCTTTATCTTTCCAGAAAATGAGGAAAATTAGTTTGGCTTGGCTTTAAAGCCTATGTAAAAACCAATCCTAGAAAGAGCCTGGAAAGATCTTTTTGCCAGACTCTTCCTCTAGCTGGAGTTAATAAAACTGGGGATGAGAACAATTTAAAAGGTGCCAAACTGAAGACAGTAAAAGAAGCACAGGGTGATTTCTAATTTGTTTGTGTCTCTCTGGGTCACTCCCCGTTTCAGACAACCGATCAAATAGTTAGGAGCCCAACAGTAATTATTGATCGTCCAGTTAACCAAATTACAGCAGATGTTGCTTTCAATCAAGAAGGGGGGAAACCGCCATTTTGTCCTGTGGACATGCTCTTTCTAAGGTTTAATTTTACATTTCACCCTCAGTGCAGGTGATGAACGCAGATGCAAATGTTTAACATCCATCCATAGTTCCTGCCTACGTCACTGAGGAAATTCTGTTTAAACTACAGTGCTCATTGCACTTCATGCACTCATCCTTTGTATCAGAATCAGAAATTGTTTGTAGCCTGGAGGAAAATTTGCAATGCTTAAAGCCGACGGGCACATCAAGCTCCTCACAAATCCATACAGCCCATCAGCACAGTGCACACGAAAAAACAACCCCAACAGACGGTGGGTTAAGACTGCTGTTAAGGACATAAGAAACCTGAAGCTACATCAAAATGGACAGTCTGATCAAGAAATTAGCCTTTATGGTTATTTGTGGTCCTGCTTGTGCTTACTGTCTGTTTTTAGTATGGCAACTTGGCCTCGACATCCAGTAGAGAGCAATTTCTACAACCAGTGTCGATGTTCACAGCTTATTCATCAGCGTCTGGAAAACGATAAACAACACTATGTCTACAGTATATATGTTGTACCATATATATAATATACAAACAGGCCAAAAGTTTGGACACACCTTCTCATTCAATGTGTTTCCTTTACTTTCATTCCTTCACCTTCATTTCTTCAAGTCATGACGGCCACTCTTTTCTCTTTCTTAGCTGATTGGTTCTTGTCATAATATGAATGAACAGTTGTCTAATAGGGTTGTCGATTGTGTGTCAACATGACTTCAGCACAACTCAACTGATGGTCCCGACCCCGTTAATAAGGCAAAAAAATTCCACTAATCCTGACGAGGCACAAGTGAAAACCATTCCAGGTGACGACCTCATGAAGCTCAATGAGAGAACACCAAAAAAACCAAAGGGTGGCCACTTGAGACATATTTAGTTATTTCACACTTTTTTGTTAAGTACATAATTCCACATGTGTTCATTCATAGTTTTGATGCCTTCAGTGAGAGTCTACAATGAAAATAAAGGAGACACATTGAATGAAAAGGTGTGTCCAAACTTTTGGCCTGTACTGTAAATATAAATATTCACGACTGAAAGAACACTCAAAACACTCAATAGCCTAATAAACAAAACTATGTTGTTGTTCTTTTTTTAATCATCATGTCCCATTCATGTTGAATATTTCAGAAATATAATAGAATGGGGAATTATTTCTTCATATCTATTGTCATCTAGAATTTATCTTAATTTATCTTATGTTGATATGTTTATTGCACGTGCTCTTATCAGGCTAATGATGAAAACATGATTTATCGTCCAGCACTAATAACATATAATCAGGCTCAGACGTGGTAATGAGATTGTTTGCTCTGTCGTCCTTGAGACGCCCTGTGAAACATTGATCTCTGTAAGTCATCTGTTGTACGCATCAGCTTTTGTGCTGTTCTCGTGGGATTTGTGCCGGTCCCACCACCACATGCTTCAGCTTCAGCAAGGACAATGTGTCTGTGTACTTTATACCTGAGCTTTGTTGTACAACTGATCCGTAATGATCAAATCAGTTCTGCACTACAGGGGTTGTACCTTTTTTTGTTTCTTTAAGAAATAAACAATGTTGCTTCAGTTTGAGGAAGTCTGAAATTGTTTTTCGGTGCACATAGCTATGACACATACAACCTAAATGACCCTGCTCTGGAGCTATGCAGGAGCTCCCACAATACATGTTACTGATGCTCCTTCATAGTTACACAGGTTACTTACGTGTGTGATTTTTATCGCTTTCAAATGTTTTCAAAAGCTCACAACAAAGGTTTCTGTGCCAAAAGTGATGGTTTGTGTCACACAACTTCCAAACAGTAAAGAATGAATCAATCTTAACACATTCTCAATTGTTTTCTTTAAGGTCCATATCAAGAAAGATGTGAAATCAGGGGGCAGATGCATATCAAAATACCACAGCACACTACTGAATATCGCTACGACCAATCAGAGCAACAAACAAGGTCATGTTATCAGAGAAACGAGTCAGTGGCCCAGTTTGTTTTGGAGAAGGGTGGGGGAGTGACGGCAATGGAAAGGAAAAAAAAACATCCTTTGCTCGTCTTTGGAAAAAAAAAGGCCCAACTCGTTTCCTGTTCACACGAAAAACAATTCATGCAACCGCTCTTCACCAGCTGCAGCCATCTTCAGCCCCGCCCACACACTCGGTACACGGCTTTGACCCGTGTGATTGGTCCACACAGTTAGTAGATGGTGACGTAGTTAGACATAGTTCATGATCTGTGGTTTGTCTGGATTTCCAGGATACTACCAAGTCTAATGTTGGTGCTAATTCACTGATCTGAGGTGTCAGAGAGAATTTATAATGATAAAATTACATAGAAAGGACAAGTTTCTTGCATTTATTGACCCGATGTTGCTTTGAAATTTACTCCTGCGCCTTCATGACAACTTGGCCTCACTGCAACTTCATTTTGTCCTGACGTCCCTGGACTAGAAAGGTCAAAGGTCTTACCGTCCACACAGGCTGGCCTCGCCCTGGTGGTGCCGGCGATCTGGCCTCTCCGGCAGGCGCAGCGTGCCGTCTGCCTGGCGATGGTCCGTCTGGGAACGCTGCTGTCTCTGTTGAGCATCACAATCTCGCAGGTTCCCACCGCTAACTGGCCTGCCAAACACAGCCGAGAGGAAGACGGTAATGAGCATTTCACAGAGGCACAAGTGGTGTGAGAAGGCGCAAACAACCGGCAGCCTGGACAAAGAGCCATCTCTGTGAAGCACTGAGCACTGATTAAAGAAAAGTGGAAACATGATTTTAGCCTGAAATGCTTCTTCAGTATTGCCTCTTCAGTTGTTAGTACATTCTGGCTGGTTGCTTCGGTGATAAATGTCTGAATGTAACAAGTGGAAAACAAACATGCCTCCCAGAATCTGTGCATTTGGACATTTGTTCAAACTGCCAGTTCAAATCCTTCAGATCTAAAATTCTTAAAGACCAGTAAACCGTTTGTCTAAGCACTTTTGGGAATGAAATAAAAAAAATAATAATTTGCACAGCACATCTAGTAATCCCAGTTAAACTAAGATATTGTGACAGAAACAACAGCATCCAGCACTGAATCAGTTCAACTGTTTACATATCGAAGAGATATGTGAGCTTTGTGCTCACAATCACTGCGTTAGCTCTTCAGCTCATGCACGGCTCGGAGGATCCGCTCCTTCAACGCAGCAATGAGTCAGTCTGAGCCCTAGTCGACAGCCACGGGCGAATAATAGGAGAGCAGCACCAATGATGCCTTCAGTGTTTTGATGGATTAAATGAACCCTCTGTTTGCCCATTTGACGATGACAGTTTCATTGAACAATAAATGTGGAGGCCGCTGTTTTGTTTGGAAATGATTTGAATACCGGAGGGAGGTAATTAAATTGTCTTTCATGTTTCCTGTTGTGTGTTGGAAGGAATTATTACGGGTTTTATTAATAAACGATCTTTAATGACAGCTAATTTCTTAAGGGTGTTGGCTGCTTTCAGAAACATTCCAAAGAATCTTTCTTACAGTCTAACGCTTATAAATGACAAGGAAAATAATTTCCCACACTGAACTTTTGAATATTTGACCTGTTCATGTTGATTTAAATTTTATTTCATACACCTTATTGTCCCCTTAGGTAAATTCCTTAAACAATAAATAATAACAACCCACTGCACAACCCTTTCATAAATATTCAAAACATTATTAAATTCCACTACATGTTTCATGTAGGGATCAAAGAAAGTTAAAAACGTGGAACTATGCTATGGAGTGTTTTGGGTCCATGATGATCGTGTTCTTTTAATAGACGTATCGTCATTGCTTTAGTTATCGCCTCAGTCTATTGTCTTCACATTGTGCTGGTTCACTCCCAATTAACCAGTCAATTGCATCTTGAGACTGGAAGAGAGAATATTTCTGCAGGAGAAATGAGCCTGTGCTTCCACAGAACAATGACTCACTGTGCTCCAGCGACCAACTGGGCCTGATGGACACGTTCCTCCGCTCCACCAACAGACGACATGCTCCAAAGAGGGAAATAGTTATTTCTCTATGAATGTCGCCAAAGCCCCCAGAGATCCGCTGTGCTCCGGCACAATTGTATGAAACTATAGAAAATGAAGTCATAACATCTGAGAAACCACTCCTGCTGTGATGCGCTGGAGGCATCACCGGGGGAACGGCTGCATGGAGGTTGGGCTATCCTTCATGAGCGAAGGGTTTATTGCTACGTTAGACGACTCAAGCTGAAACTAATGGAAGACTAGAAGTGTCATGATTACTAACATGAGGAACAAAATCAGATCAAAGAATTAAAAGAAAGATGAATGCTGTTTACTTCATAGTTGTTGTACTATTGTCTGATTGGCTGCCAGCTGCGTGTTAAAACTGTGTAATACACATTATATTAATACACACTGGATATTCTAATATCCATCCATGGCGACATTAAACAGCTGTCAGCGGTAACAACAACTGGAAAAGCAAAAATCAGTCACCTTACATGAGTTAGGGCTTGGATAACACATGAAAACATAAATCAATAATCCCATTTCTGTTTCTTTGGCAAATGACCGTGGTATAAACACGAAAAAGGGCACAAACTGAATCTCGACAAGAAGTGAAATTGATGCCCATGCTCAGAGCACTCGAGCAGAGACAGTTGCGAAGACAATCAAGCTATTCTCTTCTCTTCTATTCTACTAGCAGCCTCCCATATATGTAGCACTCCTCCCGTGGAACACTGAGGAGGTGGTGTGAGAACAGAGCCTGACGCTGGGACCAGTTCCTGGAAGTGTAACTTCTAATTGGAGTGTTTGATGGCCAAAGAGCCGTGGCAGAGTCGGCGAAGGGTTGGAAGTAGAACCTTTATGGTGCTGAGAGGATGGCAGACTGACAGCAGAGGGAGAGAACACGTTTTAGATTGTCAGCCTACAGGTGTTTGGCTACGAGAAGAACATGGCAGGTTGTAATTGGATGAAGGGGAGAAGAAGTTGCTGGAGGTTGGAGATAGTGAGAAGCTGCGTATGACTCCAAGGGGCATGTACAAAGAGATACTGTTGTGGAATTAAACTGTAATATGCAAATATTACTACCGACAGAACTCTCGCTAATCTTCAAATTTCCTTACATTTCCAGAAAAAACGGCTTTGTACATCCCTCTGCACTGAGATGCTGTCAATCCTAACATCACTGTCCTTTTCCATTGCATCAGATACCAAATTCAAGACAAACTTCACACTGACACAACATAAATCCAAACAAGGACCTCCATTAAGATTCTGAGAAAAGCATGATTGTTTCACACCTAAATGAAACGACTCCACACTGTAGGTGGTGTTAGGTGTATTCCCACTGATCAGGAAAAAAAGTGGTTTTGACAGACAAGACTGAGTCAACTTAGGCTAATGATTTCCTCTTAAATTCCAACTTTAATGAAGGTTGTGTTTCATTCGGCACAGACGCCTGCTTTTGTTTCATGTCTCTGGGTGCCGTGAAAATCAACATCCTGCTGAACTGCAGCTGAACTGTGCATCAAATATGACTTACCTTTGCACATTTTGAACCAGAATGAGACATAAACACATGAGGGGGGTATTAGTCTGAGCAGAAGAGCTTTGAAAAAGTACTTTCTCTCCTCTTTGATAACGATCAGGAAATAGGTTTCCCCTTACTTTTCGTTTGAATGGAAGCTGCCAGGCAGCGTAAAAATAAAATAAGAGACTGGAGACGAACGTGTGTCTGCAGTTGTGATGTGGTCGATGTGTCACATTAACCAGTGGTCACGACTTTACAAAGAGAGAGAGAATCGACCGATTGCAAAGGATTCATCCGTTAGAATTATAATGATTCATATACTGTATCAACAGCTCACAAAATACTCATTTCATGGCCCCAGTTTACTTTCTGAAACAATAAACCCCATTTAGCTAGCGGACGCTCCTCCCACCTTGCAGTGTAAGTCATCCTTACGGCACAGTGGACACAGTGAAGCTTTACATACTACATCCCTGGATATTCTCTTTCAAGCCAAATTAGCAACACAGTAAATGTGCAGCTTTCAGGAGCCTGGAGTCTGTATCTCCAGAGAATTAGTTCAGTCTGTTCAGTCCAATCTACAACCCCACACTGCTGCTGAACCATGGGAAACAGGAACAAACGGCTTGGAGTCTGCACATTGAATGTCCACATGGTGATTCCTGATTATAATAACACAATGGTTGAGCCATATTTCTCCTTGACATGGGCTTTAAATTAATTGCTGAATTTCCTTGCACTACGCAACAGACATTCACGGACACGAGGGTTTAAGAAATACTTGGGGAGTATTTTTCCTCTGGCATCACTTTAACAATCAAAATACTGAACATTTAATATGGCACAAAATGTATGGAACACTTTTTAACACTAAGGTGTATTCCACAGCCAACAGTCCAGTAGGCTCGTCTCAGTGACAAATTAAAACCGAATTTGGAGCCTGCATCAGACTCACAACAGCTGTTCATGATTTCCGTTGACACAGTCCAGGGTTCATAAATCACTCTCCGTCCTGTGAAGACCTGCTCCTGCTTTGCACATGTCACGTCATAGGATCAGGCACACCGTCACCACCACGCCACCGCTCTCTGCTCTCTCTACTACACTGATACATGGTGGGTGCTCAGAGGACAGAGGTGCCATCAGGTATCTGTGCTCTCTGCCGTGTCTCATCGCTGAATAGATGAATGGACCTCATGCAATAAGCCTGAAGGCGGGGAACTGTAAAAGCGAGGAGGGACCGTGTCAGGGGTGATTGGAGCTGGCGCTCCATCATTCGTACAGGAGCTAATTCATGTGACAAGAGGTTTCTGTCACTCAATAGCCAGAAGACACGTGTCTGTACTTCACATGATGAAATGCACATATGTCGTCAATGGCGGGAAGCGACACATGCCACCACGTCGCTGTCCGCGCTCCGGATCCCGTCAGAAACAACATGTCATGCAACAAGAAGCAGAGACCGAGCGGAGACGTGCTGCCAGTCAGATGACCTGACCACACGATCACAACTCTAAACAAGTGCAGTCCCGCACGGGGGTGTCACTAGGGGTTCAAGCACACATCTTTGAGCCAAGATGTGTGTCTCATGTCTGCATATCTTCTCTTGGATCAGACACACTGCAGCTCACCAGAGAGCAGCACAATCGCTGCCTGCAGAAGACTGCTAGGAGTCTTCACGATGTTCCACTGATTTTAAATGTGTCATGGCAGCTGTGAGAACCGCTGGGCATGATGAGGCTGTTAAACCACAAAACCACCTGACCCCGGCATGGGGCAGCATAAATACAGAAAGGCACACATTCATTTTGGTTTTACTCCTCACAGCATTTACTCGCTGATTTAGTTGTAAATTAACCTCCAATTAATTCATCTACGTTCTACGTCTGTTTCTTTAACTAAGACGATGGAGGTACATTAGCTGTTAGTCCAATCTGATAAAATACCTTTATCAGATTTAACAGGCATCCACAGGGGAGGCAGTGCTGCACTGTTCTAATGCAACCTAAGGCTCTGGTGTCTCTGGAATCTGTCATATACCAATCAGCATCTGAAAGACAAATACACACAAGTATTAAACAGGACAACAACAAAGTAGGACCCAAAGGCCCCCCAGGGCTGTAACAAATGAAATGATAGACTGCACTGACGGATTCCACCTCCACATTAAAACAATCTTCTTTTATACAATAGAATAACAGGCGGATAAAGCTTGCAAAGAGCGTCTTTGCAAACTGTAATTTACAATTCTGCAGTTAATTGTTAATGACAATATGCATTGTTTTGATGTTATCCCCCATAAGGCTCCCTACTAAAGCATGAAGCTGTGGTGTTCAGGCTCGGCTCCACACCCTGACAATGAATTAACCCCATTTGTCCTGAGACAGCCAATGAGACGCCAATCACTATGCTGCCATACAATTATGAGTCACTCCTTTGTATGTTCCACTCTTGATAGTGCCGTTCGCAAGGATGAAAAAGAGAATGATCACAACAAAGCAGCGGTTAAGACAGCATGACAATCATGTTACCATGTATAAAGCCAGATTTTTGGATTTTGCTGATCTTTTATGTGAAATGAAAAAAAAAAACAAAAAACATGTGAAATGTTTTCAGTATTAATGAACCAGGTAGTCAGACAAAATAGATTTTTACTGGCAGCAAATATGGATTTTATTTGAATGAATGAATTAAAAATATAATGAGGCGGACTGACTCTTGTCCCTCCCAGATCTATCCAACTGTGAAAGCCTGATGTTGAGGGCTCATACAATGATTAGTTTCACCACTAAGCACGGATTTACCAAACTGTATTAATACTGTGTCTTTTCATCGTTGTCGGCTCTGTAAAACTCATTCACATGCACACAAAAACACACCGTCATCATAGCAGTGGAGCTGCGGTGCAATTAGCAGTCAGCGTCCTGCTCAAGGACACGTCAACATTTGGACAATTATGGAGAGAATGGGTCACACAGAACAAACATATAGAAATATAAAATGATATTCCAATCAGAATGGCCATTTATAATTTTTGTTAATGATAATGTATTATTTTTATAAATGTCTAAAAAAAATCACCTTCAATGAGTCAAGTAATAAGTATTTTTTTTTTTTAAATACATACAACTTTATTAAGAGTGCGAAACTGTTATTGTTTCACATGAGTTTGGTAAATAGTTTTATGTGGAGTGTGGAGAGACTCATGATAAAATTACTCATACTCATACCTGGCATTCATAACCTTTAAATACCAGACTTAAAACACGGTCTTATTTTTATAATAACAATGAGTTGACACTAATGTCCTGTTTATCAATGAAGTCATAAATTCAACCACTCTTCCATGATAATACAAGATCTCAACTCCTAAGTCATCACACATTTTGATGTAATAAGTTAAATGGAGGCTAATGACCCAATCCCTCTCTACTTCGGCCTTTCACGTCTCACCGGTCTGTCTGTTAACAACTGAAGCTGACATCAAACAGCCATCTTATCCAAGTGCACATATGCTCGTCAGGGCAGCCTCTCATTACTTTAACACCATTTGACGTGTGCCGTACAGTGGATAGCATGTAATAGGACACCAGGTGAGAGAGGCAGATGTTTGACTGACCCCATGCTGAACGCCTCCCGACACGCCGTGGATCCTCTGCTGCCAAACAAGTGAGGCGGTGGAGCAAAAACCTGCTCTTCATTTTAATGCGCTTGCTTTAAAGGGAGTACCTGCACTTGATTTCACATTCTATTTAAATACGCTACAGCAGCAACGATCAATATTTATGCAAGTGAAGGACTCTCTGCTGAAGTCAGAGGACCTGTAATGGGACCTAAGCATGCAATTTAATCAGTAGCTGACAGAAATGAACCGGGAACAATGGTAAAAGGAAGTGAGGGGACCGCTTGAGTGACTACCAGAGATAGGGTGTGTGTCACGCTTTTAGCGGGTGAAGCTCACTTAAATACTAGCGGGGATATAAACCTGTTGTTGGCCGATAATTTGCCGTTCTGAGAAGCTGTTACACCTCTCACATCCTGGAGACAGCCACAGGAGTTTCAGCTTCATGTTCACAAACTCACATGTTCATGACAGCAAATCCCAGGAAGGATGATTTCCATGCAACTGCAAGCACCCAGTGAGGGTGTGGGACATTTAACTCTCCTGTCAGGTGTTCAGCACCCACAGGAAATGACAGATTAAAACTGGTCACAGCAGTGACGTATGAGGACGTAGAGTGACCTAAGTGAGTGACGTAACAGGATCACTGATCCTCTGAAGACTGCGCCAAGACGTCCTTGATTGCTCCCCATGGTCTAACTTCCCTGAATGTTGTGAATGAACTTGTGCGGAGTAGAAGTACAAGAACTAGTTGTCGGTAAAAATTATTCAACGACGGATTTGGTGAAAGCACGTTTTGGAAGGTTCTGACGCACCGTGCTAAAATAGTTACTGTATCGTACGGTTCCGCGCGTCGTCCCTGCCGATTTGTGCTACATGCGAATAAAGATGGCCGCCACTGGAGGACAGCAGTCTCTGAGTCGGCTTTGTCCTCCACTGTGAACGATGTGGAGTTCAGCTACAACACACACTGTACGTGGAACACTTGTCCATGGACTCGCGTCCGTCACTCTGACGACGTCCTCCTTCGTTATCTTACTGCGTGCAGAGGGAATATGACAGACAGCTGGTTATCCCGCCCCTCGGATTGAGCCCTGCCAACTGAGAGTGTCCAGACCCAACATCTGGATGCACGTCATTATAAAAAGCGAGCTGTCTCTTAGAGCGTGACACAGAGAGGACTGTACAGTGATCTCAACACACTTCCAGTTTTATGATGATATCCTCTGGAATGCCCTCGTTCTTCGATGCAAAGGGGGGAAGTGATGGGCCAGAGCAGGCTATTATGTACCGTACCTGCTTGATTGTGTAAATGGGGGTTATTAATATTCAACGATAGCCTCCCTCAGAAAATATAATCATGACAGGAGGCAGAAAATAGAAAAGGACATGAGACAGAGGGAACATAACTCAAATCATTTACACCACTCTGCCAATGATGGAGCAGTTTCATGCCCAGAGCTTTCTGCAAGGAAAATAACAATGCCGAGGCAGAGTGAGCAGCGCGCACCACTCAACCACAAGGGAGGTCAACGCTGACATCTAGAAAGAATTCTTATTCAGGGAGCGATGAAATATGAGCTTAGTGTGCTGCCAAATTGATTTAGCTGTAAAAATTCTTTTCATTTTGTTCCATCAAAATGTTCGTACTCTTTACAGCGCCTCCACCTATAGAAGCAGGCCTCGATGATATGCTTACAATTTACAGCCAAGGTCGTAATCATAGCTGGACTCCCTTTGCATATGTAACGCTGCCTTGAAGAAGACTGGAATGGAAATAGTCCTATTTCCTTCCAAAAGTCAGTAATTCCCTGCTACAATGAGAGGTTGAATGGTGGGACGGAGAGACCCTGCTCCCAGTTAACTCAGAATACCAAGCAAGCAATCTGAAGTCGGTCTTTTTGATGTCCCATGAAGCTTTGTTGTAAACCGCACATTGATCGGTTCATTCAAAATGGGGGATGTAATCAGGAATTAATCAGTGTGAATTACATTTGGGCACGAAGCATCACCAACAGACCGCCGTGCACGACTCGGAGACGACACTGACAATGGGAACTGTTTCTCGGTGACTCAACTCAGAATGTGCTGACATGACCTGCGAGTCGCATCTCCTGAACTGTGGACAGACTGTACAGCAGAGCAGGATGACAGCGCACAATGTTATGTTAGCTTCTAAGAATGAAGTGATTCGTGAAAATACCTCTGCTGGGGGAATATGTGCAGGTAAAAGAAGCATTTACGCACTTAGATGCAGAAGTGCAGATTTATGCATCATTTGGCTGATCTATTTAAATATCCATTATCATACCATCACGCTAACGTTAATTGGTCTCAACAAACAAAGTTCTGCCCCAACACAGTTTCGATTCGATTTCATACAGAGGGTCCTGCAATCGATAAAGCTCGATACTACGTAACACCCTTTTTAGATGTTTGGACAATTTTATTGTCGAAATGTTTCCTACAGTTAAATGAAAAAATGTAAACCTGATTGACAGTTATCAATAAGTACATTAGTTAAAACTTATACTCATCTAGTAAACAGTATTTTTGGTTCAGCTATCAGTCAGACTTGTTGAGCTGCACAAGAACCTCCTCTGATGCTGACAGGTGCTAGCAGCAGGTTTGTCATGTGACCTGAGTGTTTTATCTCATAACACACACATATACGACACACACACATATGTGTGCGTGTGTGAGATAAAGAATGAGGTGGAGGAAGTATTTGCAACTGCGCAGACACTCCGTTAACAGTGTCATTAAATGTTACCTGGGGCAACAGAGGAAACATAACACGTGATGTATTGTCAACATATAAATGTGTATGTCTAATGGGTTACATGTTTAGCACATTAGCATTTATTGGAAGTCATGTTTCAGCCACCCCACCCCCACCCCCAAGGGGCAGTCCAATCCTCACCTTCCTTCCAAGCTGATTTAACTGACATTTTCAACATATGACAAGAAAAGAAAGAACGTCAGAGGAGTTATTTGTATTGATGAAGCAACAGAAATAATGATCAGCGAACAAACACTTGATTTTCTAAAGCGTTCCCGCCCATTACCTATGTACAAGGATGCACCTTTTGAACGTTATCCACATTAAAATGTCCTGATGAAGGTGCACCAACTGCATGTAACAATCCATAGTGGTGATGTCCACTGAAATTTATAAAACTGAAAGTTTGCTCTTAACAGGGATTTTAAACATGAAGACGTATTTGAGCATAATCTTGACTAAAACAAACACATTTCACATCCAGATTCTCCGTAGACGTTGGAACATTGATGCCATTCCCCCTTCACATATTCCTCACACATAGCACACTGCTTCCCCCTACCTGAACTATGCTTCCTCCATCACATGCTCCAGTGATTTCTAGAACCCTGGATTACCAAGGTCATGTTTGAGCCCAGAGTGCAAGTTGAAGCCGCACGTTTGAGCTCATGGTGGATGTAAGTCCATGAAGTGATGGAAGTGTTTTGATGTCATGTGTGTAAATATATTTCGTATGTGTCTGCCTTCACGTGTACTAATATCACAAATGTTTTCAAACAGCAGATTACTCACTTATAAGTTACATTCTAAATATAAGCTATCGCTAGCACGGTTTCATTGACCGTTTCCAAACTTCCCGAGCTTAATTTCCCACGCAAAGTTCCTTTAAATTTACCAGCAATTATCCGCCCCTTTGCAGTCGTACCTTCAGCCACGTGTCACTCTGGAGACATAGTCTTTTTATGGAAAAAATGGTATTGCAAAAGGTTTTGCGAAAAAACGGCCTCGAAGGAATCGATGTTTCCTTTTTGTGACCACAACAGTAATTAGGTTTAGTCTTTTTATGGCCTAACTTGGAACAAGGTCCAACTGTCTGCCAACCTCCTGCTTCCAACTAGGGTTAAAAACCCTCCAACCTCAAAGCAATTCTCTCTCTACACACACACACACACACACAACAAAGGTTTGTGGTTGATCAAGCACATAGGCGATGCCACTTGCTCGGTCTGCACTGCTGAACTAGAGTGTGGTTCTCTGAGGATTTTCAGACATTTCCAAATTTATCGTTGAATAAACTGGCAAGGCAGAGGGCCTCTGACAGGCCATTCATCGTGGCAAGGCGCTTGCCCAATGGCGTACTCAGACAGGACTGCTGTGCTTTGATTTCCTGTCCTGGCTGCCATGACAGATGGACTACGGAGAGGGTGAAGGTAAAGCAGCTTCTTACGGCCACGCGGCTTCACCTCTCTGCCCACAGGTTCATCCACAGGACCCTCAGGAGCTGTGGAGTGGGAAGATGAAGAGGGCTGGCACCCACTTAGGAATATGGATAGTTCTTCATTGTGAAGAGGATTCCAGTGTGCAGTCAAAGTCAGACAAATAAACGACTGTAAATGAACTGAAACAATAAAAAGGGGCTGGTCAGCGCTTCTTTTACAGCAGCAGCAGCAGCAGCAGCAGCAGCACTGGTCTCAAAGGAGACTCTGGAGGGTTTAAGATTACCAGGGCAAATTAAAAAAATACTGCACACTTCATCCTTAAAATTCAGCTCAGGGTCAGAACGAGGAGTGAGCCACACACAGAGAACAGTCAAATCATGTCCTAAGGTTCCAGCTCTCAGACTGAACCCATGAGGCTGTTTATTCTAGGAAATTTGATATTGGTTAAAGAAAAAAAAAGTGAAGAGACTGACTAAACCATTTCCACGATAACATGCTAATGACATCATTTTCAGTTAAATGAATCAATAATAAATGGCTGAGGGGAAGGGATGGCGAGGGCTTCACAGGGCTGGTGCCGGATGCATTTTTGGGAGAAAACTCAGCACATTAGTGGCAAATGGAGCTAACTGTCACACACAAACAGTTCATTTTTCAAATCACTGCACTTTTTGTAAGCAGCATGCTGCCAAAGCCATTTACACCGCTGCAATCCCTCCTCCACAGTGGTAATTATCCTGCTGGCCAGTGCTTGATTAAAAGACAGAATCTGTAAATGTAGTGTATGACAAACAAAAAAATGACCAAAATGCAGCAAAAAGCAGGGCTTTATACGCCTCCTGTCTGTGTCTTTGCTGGAAGGGGAAATGATTTAGCCATGAACAGAGGACAACGAAGTGCAGAGAAACATCCTTTTGCTTTCTTTTCTGTGTCAGGGTGATGGTGTAATGGCTCCAGCAGATGTATTATTCAGGAGGAAAGCATGGCGTGGATGGATACAGTCGAGTTAGACTGCAAAGCTCTGACGGCACAAGTTAAGACTCTCTCATGTCGGCATGAGGAACGAATCACAAACTGTGATGATCTATGCGTGGAGCATTACAGCATCATCAATCATTGAAATGGAATATATGTCCCAGCACTAGAATTAAGACAATTACGACGTAGTTTGAGGTGTTCTAAAACCCAGATTCACTCTGTCAACTTGTGTCATTTGCATGTATGTTAAGACGTGATATGGCTACTGGGATCCATAGCAGTCTGTGAACATCACACTGGGATGTGTGCTATCAGCATCAGCACCATGCACGGGCCACCCCCCACCCCACACCCCCCCACACACACCCATTACACAAGGTCACCATCCACGGAGTGGTGATGAACACATGAAACACAGGAAAGTGCCTGCAGGGGGGCTGGATGGCACATTATTGGGACCGAGCAGGGGGGAGTCCTTACCCTCTCTGAGCAGATGGGAGTAGATGAGCCAAAGGAGCAGCAGGCAGCAGAGGGACGCACCTCCACCTGCGGAGAGCGTCTTCGCCCCGGACTGCATCCTCCACCTGCGGCCGTCGGAGGCTCCCAAACTTCGAAGTGGGTCCCTCTCAGATGTCCAGCACAACATCATCATCAGCACAACTGTGGCTAGTCCAGTCGCGTCTCCGCAGCCTGTCGTCGGCATCCATTTTGAGCTTATTAAAAAAAAACAAGAACAAGTGGCACAAAAAAAATCAACAAACAAACACCGCAATGTCTCCAAGTTTACGCAGCCGTGACTCCAATTCTCCCCAACTATGAGAGTTTTTGCTCCCAGCTCGTCTCCTCCTCCTCCTCCTCCTCCTCCTCCTCTTTCTCCTCCTCGTGCGCTCAGCTCACGTATTTCTCCGGGACAACTTCGGCACCGACCCCCGCGGTGTGACGGAGCGAGAGAAGCCGAGCGAACATGACCGAGCGGCCAATTCACACGGAAACTTGTCCCGGAGCCCCTGAGCGGCGTCAGCCGGCCTCAAGTTACCGGCCACCGGCGCGAATGCGTCACACGACGTCCGGTCACCGACGGTCGGTGTGTGTGTGTGTGTGTGTGTGTGTGATGATGATGATGATGTTGGAGATGGTGGTGGTCGTGGCAGCTAGTGGCAGCGTCTTCTGCCCCGCTCG
>CAAKHB010007872.1:6287-26065 GCA_901007665.1 Aeoliscus strigatus
ACGCAGACACGAGGAGAGCATGCAAACTCCACATAGAAAGATCCCAGGTTAGGAAGCGAACCAGGGACCTTCTTGCAATGAGGCAACAGTGCTAACCACCGCACCACTGTGTCGCCCTACTATTATTATTATTATTATTATTATTATTATTATTATTATTATTATTATTATTATTATTATTAATAATAATAATAATAATAATAATAATAATAATGACAATAATAATGAATGTGTTGTGTAGGTGTGCAACCAGAAAATTCTGTGTGGTCCAGATAGAAGACTCCAGCAGTCTGGAGACCAGAGTCTATTGCAGACCCCTGCTGTGTACTGTCCTTCGTTCATGTCTTACATCCATAGTATATGACTCAAATATGTCTGCATCAGGTGTTCACACAGATGTGCAGCAGATCTGACATTTCCCGGTCTGTCGTCAGTTGATCTCGTCCTTTCACCCAGACTGTCTCTTCTCCTCTGATAGTTCATGCCTCATTGGAGGCCATTTGCTGGCCCGACCTTAATTGTGGCTAATAATCCAATCACCATATCCATATCAGTGTGCCAAGCGCCATTAACATAACATGGGGGCATTGAAAAAAGGAAGGAAGGACTAATGACAGTTACTGAAAGTGTAGCTGAACATCCACAGCTGATATCATTTGGATATAAGTTCTATTACATCAACATAAATGGACAGTTTTCGATTATCTCCTGAAAATAATTGCATTACAGATCGTTCAGTCTCAGAGGCGACATATTAAACACAACCGGTGACCAGTGACGTACGTCACAATTTCATTTACACACCAGTGTTTCTTTTGGATGTGATTCTTCTGAACACACATGCAGGTCCCAAGGTTTGTACAAGTACTTCTTTCAGTAATCTGATGTCATTGAAGCTTGAATAACAGCTGAAATGCCGAGGAGAGAGCAGTGTTGGCTTTGGAGAGTTTGGTTTGGCCTCAGGTCTTTGAAAGGTTCTGTAGAACTGGCCAGATCTGACACCATTAAAACCTGCTCTGTGTTTTGGTTGGTCCACGTGATGTCCCCCGATACATGCGTCAGTCTGTCCAAAGCAAACAGGACTTTCATGAGGTCGGTGGCCGCAGACCGTGACGCTAAACGAAGAACTTTGTTTGTCTTGAAAATGATCAGCAGCGGCATCACAAGTGTGATAGACAAACTTTAAAATATTGAAAGTCAGAGGGCCGAGCACGCGGGAGGACAGTCATCAAATCTATACTCATATAAGGTTCAGTCATCCTGGTCACGGTGTCTTCCAGGGTTTATTCATTGGCAACTGGACTTGTACTTAGTTGCTTTCACTGCTTTCACCACTTCAGAACTGAGGGCCGAAGAAGCAATTGTCAGCAAGTCAGTTGTAGTTGTTGTTGTACAGCTTATCAGACTGACTGACTGACGTGGAAGTCAAGAAGACTACCTCAACAAGACAAAATGACAGACAGGGTCACATGAGAGAATATTTAAATTAGATAAGGTAGAAGAGCATGTGAGATAAATAGGATAGAGAGAGATGGATATAAGGTAAGATACAATAAATAATCTGTACTCACCACACCGAATCGTACAAATCATATGTGAGATATATAGATGAAATAAGATAAGATAAGGGGTGCAGTGAGGCAGCAGCGTTTCTTTTAGAGCAGTAGTCTGATACACACTTTGGATTCAGTTCACTCAGTTAAACAGGTTCCTGACGGAATGAAGAGTAGTTTTCAAGCTTTTAAGTAAAGAGGAACTAATGACGCGTAGATCGAGTCGTTGAGGGTTTTCTGACCTAAGCTGGTTTCTTCTTACTCCGGCTTTCTGCGAGTACTCATTCAGCTTTTATTCCTTTTACATTACTTTATTCCTGTTCCATGTATTCACACCTGTCGGTGTGGGTACGTCAGAGGAACGCTCGACTGTCGGAGGGAATCGCGTCAGCGCTTGCACTTGCGCTGTCAGTCAGAGTTTAAACATTACAGTTGATTTAGTGTCTCAAGGACAGATATGGAACAGTGTGCTCACAAATGCGAGTCATGAGTACAAGTACAGGATGATAATCAGGTATTATTGTTCGTGTTTATTCACATTTGTCCGACGTGTGTGCGCGACACAAACTGGTTCATGTAGTCTGCTGACAGGCCGGAATGAGAAAGTTGGATGAAGTGGAATGAGCTTCTCCGGTGACTTGTCAGGAACGGGCTGAAGTCCAGTTGGAGCAGGACATGTGGGAATTCTGTTTGATGTGTCCGCCGTTGGGGAACCAGGCCTGATGGCCTGGTCCTAAAGTGGAACTGTTGTTGTTTGTGTCACTTTTTGATTCCCCACCCAAGGAGAAATGACCCTGTTGTCGGACTCAGGTTTCGCAGGCAGAATTCAAACACTCACGCCTCGGAGACGTGACACTCTCGCTGCAGCCGCGGCCAATTAGGATCAAGTGTCAGGCTGTTGACATGTGAAGGTGGGAATGTGCGAAGGGTTGTTCAAATCACTATTGGGAGGTAGTGCTGGTGGTGACAGGTTCTGTCACTGCCGCCGAGGACGGATTTAAAAGACAAAGCCACTTTGCCACCAGACAAGAACCTTCACATCTGTCCAAGGCGACAGGACGATATTTTGAGGTTTTTCTTTTCCATCTTTGTTGATTCAGTCCCTTTAACAGTTAAATGGCTGAAGGAAAAGAGAACATGCAGACACAGTTTTCTTTTTTTTTTTCATTTTAATTGTGAAAATATCTCAGGTTATTTTTAACGCATGAACCACTGACCCTGAGGAATCTTCCAGAGAGACTCAGTCTTATTCTAACTATAAACAGAATCAGTCAGTCTGGACCAATCGCATGGGTCGATCTGATGTAGGCAGACTCAGAGGCATGTACGGAGTCTGTGGGCGGAGCTCAAGAGGATGATGATGGTGGTGGTGATGGCGTTGTTGGACGTTTCTTTCAAAGACCATCCAAGGATAATTTCCGTATCCATCAAACTCTTCCCCTCTTCTTTAGAACATACTGCCATTGATTTGTTTCTCTGATAACGTCACTTTGTTCTCTCTTCTAGTTGGTCATAGAGTTATCCAGTAGCAGTTACCCGTTGTTGCTGTCCCTCTATCACTTGTTGACAGAACCTACATCTACAACCTACATCTGTGGGTCTGGTTCTCCAGACTAACCTCCTATTCTCTCTGGTATGAAATATATAAACTGAATAAAACATCTTTTGAACTCAAGGACATTTCCTGCCTGCCAGCGAGGGGTACTTACTTACTTAAGAGCAACCACTTTGCCCTGAATTCTGCCTACGGGCCTAATATACAGACTGATGTCGCTGATAATATTGAAGAGCATGAGAGGACACATGAGAGTCTTCTTCTGGGGGGCTGATGAGACTGAAAGGGGACAAGTGGGGAAAGCTGCCAGCTGCCGAAATGCTCCCACAAGACAAACTCACAGGAATGGAGAAAGAGAGAGAAACTCAGGGGAAACACAGAGGAACGCTTGAGTCAAAGCTCAAGCCACAGTCGTATCTGTTTTGTCTTGATTTTGACCAAGTACTACAATGTCCACACAGCGACAAATTCAGTCGAGTCCACAGAAGGTCTTTTTTTTTTTTTTAAATCATAAGGACCATTTATTTACATGGAACTGGTGTTTTGGAGTGTGGATACAATCATGTTTGAAACCAGAATGAATAAATACCAGAATGAATAATAATATGAAAACGACATTTTGCCTGCGGATGTCCAACCTATATGCACCATTCCCGAGCCAATGACGTCACCTTTCCTTAGCCATTACACGCTAACAACAACAACAACAACAACTCACCATGTCAGTTTCACACTGCAGAAGCTGCTGAATGTGATGTGTCTGTTCTTCTGTCCACACAAGTAACTCCTTTTTATTTGATTCATATTCTCCGCATGTCAGTGCTGCAAATCTACTAAAGATTTATAGATTTTCCTCACGTAGAATGTAACATGCAAATTTGCAAGGAAACGTCCAATGACTGACTTGACTGACTTAGCAGTAAGGGACACCATTGCATTAAATACTGATAGAATAGTTAGTAATGAAATATTAACAATGCCTGTTAGGATTTTTTTGGGGTTTCGGACATCTTTGGATAATCAACCGTGCACCGGGTCAAATGCCCCAGGTCTGTTCCTGACGATTAAATATAAGAGGACGGTGAACTTCTCTCACAGGGTAAAAATATACATGCAACACTTATATTTGTTGTTAATTTCAGTGTATTGAAATGTGGGGGTTTTATCTTCAGAGAGTGAGTCTTTACCCAGATAATCCATCTCCTGCACTGGTGCAGGTGTTTTATTCATCTGGTGCTTAGACAATGAACCTGAGACCCTGAGCACTGACACAGATTAAAGACCAGGATTGTTTCTTATGATGGCTTCAGTAAAACCAAATCCTCCTGATCTACACCACCACATTTGTCTTCTGCAAGGGAGATCATCTTTTTTTTTATCAAAGTTTTTTAGATGTAGTCAACAACAAAGGAAACATAATTTACATACAAATAGAGGAGATGTAGCCTCCTGCTAACAATGACTCAGATCCTGTCTGTGGATTTTGAAATGTGCGAGAACAAGTCACTCTGACTGTGTCTGTGCAGTTGAATGTGTGTGAGGAGCAGAAATCTGTGCAAGCACCAACACGTCTGATCACACAGCGCAGGGCCTTTAAGCACACGTGGGACGAGAACCAGTGTTTTGAGGGAAAAGTTGACAAAAGCAATCAGTGAAATCAAAATTGGCACCAAATGAAACACCACAAATATCCCTCCTCCTCCCCAGTGACCATACGCAAGCTTGCATCCAGCCAAGAAAGCAAAGCCCTCGACAATGAATCACTAGAAAATCACTAGAAAACTCTTCTTCAGCACAGTTCTGCAGCTTCAGGCTGAAACTTTTACTGACCCGTCAACAAGTGAGGAGACATTTCATCCTCACGGACCTGCAGAGACGATCCACACGTGCTGAACACACGTCTAAGCACCTGTTAACGTCATCAAATACCTGACCGACGACATCAACAAACAACCCTCCACACTTCATTTTTTGGATGAGCAGGTTCATTCTGTGCATCTCAATCCTGTGCTAATGGTGATGTTCCAGTACGTAGAGAACAAGCTGCTGATGCTCTCACTGGCCTCTCCTCCAGTGTTTTTTCTCTACACTCAGACTAGCAGCTGTATCTTTTAATGAGATCAGACTTCATTAAAGAGGGCCCTCAGAACCTTCCCCAGGTCTCTTCACTTCAATTAGCTGCAGCACAGAGCAGCGGATCGGAGTTGTAAGGTACAAGAAGAAAGAAATAGCAGTAAAGGAGGGAGGAGGTGATCCTAATGGAATGCTATAACTGAACATGTGTTAAACTTCCTTTGTGCCGAAACATGCACACCTACTGAACATATGCATTTGCACATGTGTAGACATTTACAGAGTCTGTGGTCCAGGAAGGTTTTTGTCTCTTTTGGAAAAATAAATTCTGTGTCTGAAAGGTTGTCATGGCAACAGCATGAGGAAAACTGTCTGCCATGTCACTATGGTGATTGGTTCCATGAAGCCTTTGCCATGTTAAGCGCAGAGACAACCGTTCACAATGAATACTGCATGAAGCTCATGCACATGGATGGATGGATTTATCATATTCATTCATCATATTCTCAGACAGTTAAAACGTGGAGTTGTTGTTTTACCTCACGACCACCAGCTGAGAAGTGACAACCTTCAACAGCCAGCACAAACCGTGTCCCAGCAGACTGGGGAACATCTGAATGGTCATAGTTTTAGGTTCAAGATGACAAACCAAAGTTCAACATGTTGCATTCTGAATCAGATCAGAAACAAAGCAGCAGCAGAGAGTCTGAGAAAATATAAATCTTGTGCTTTCAGTTTGAAAGAGGAGAGACGGCGGGGCTGAATTTGGCCCAGGGGACATTTCCCAGACACTGTCAGAACAAGGATGTCCATCTGAAGCTTTGCTTTTTCAACACAACTGTCTTCTGTTTTTAATCCGCTTAATCTTTTCAAAGCCATGGCTTTCTAAAATGACTTGGCAGGTTTTCCCCCTCAGTCAGGCCCACTTCAAAATTACATCACAAGTGGAACATAAAGGGGGTGAAGAAAAAAAACAGAATTTCAGCATTCACATCCATGAGAGATCAGAACCACTCTGCATCGGGTTTGTGCACTCCAAACAGAATTCATGCTGCACGTTAATTAACAGAAGTACTACTTTAAAAACATGCTGTGCAGTTTGCTCAGTACTTGTCTTAATCTTTAATTATTTGACATAATCATAATAAAATACAACAAAAGAGGACACAGTTCAGGGCACCTACTAGTTGTGTGGTGTGTTCCAGTTGTATTGGATCAAGTCTTGCCAACACATTCTGAGGTATTCTAAGCACAACCACACCATGACAAAATTCCCACTGACAAATAAAACAGTCTGTGTGTGTACAATCAGCAGCCACATAGATGCACGGTGCTTCAGGGATGCTCAGATTTCCACACATACATCCACTGACTGTGGAGAATGTGTGGTTCAACACAAAGATATGTAGGTTCCACGTGTGTTACCTTTTTACGTTCCAGTGTCCTTCAACCTGAATGTGGAGTGTTCTTGGCAACCACAGTCTGGTGCATTCCTGGGTCATAACATATGAAGCAGTTGTGTGTATGAGTCGCTGAAATCGACACAAAGACCTAAAGTGATACAAAAACAGTAAAAACACAGTTTATACTGGCATGTGGGACAGGCAGACTGTACTAGTGATGTTGGGCCATACCAATAAAACAGAATTGACAAATATAAGGAAATGCAGAGCTATTAGCCTCTTGTCCACTTGGTGAATCGCTGCCATCAATTTTCAGGAGTGAGGGAGAGAAGAGGATGCTGAGCCGGCGGAGAGGCCTCCCGAGGTGATTGATGGAGATCGTTAGACAGGACAACAGATATTGATGATGCTCGCCCAGCTCTCATACGTGAGGAAATGTTTTCCATCTTTAAAATAAAAGTTACTGTCATGTCAGCTTTTCATGCACAGTTACAAGCAGCATACGGCGCTTACCCACAAGCTTCACCGCTCACTTCACGTCCACTTTGTGCACGATGAGATAAGCCAGGCTGCCCTTTTGAAAAACGGCTCGGGCTGTTTGCATGTTGCTATCTGCCAGGCAGGTGTGCAGGAAAGCTTTGCCTTTGTAAGCCATATTCAAACAGGGAAAGGGATTACATCTATTCCTCTAACACCCGAGAAGCATCCCACTGAGCCCAGGGCTTATTTAACACAGGTTGGACACCGCCGACACATTTGTACGCCGCCGAGTGAACGCAGATAAGGAGCGGCAATATGGCGAGGAGATGAAGCTGAGCTGTGATTGACAAAACGGCGGAGAGACACAGAAGAACAAGACAGAGGAAGATAAATACAAGACTGGAGAAGACGGAGCCACTGAAAACACAGAAGCTGTGTCTGATGTAGTATCTAGGCGGTTTCTGTCAGGTGTATAGACGAAGCTGTTTAAAACTAGAAATGAGGCTCGATAAACTAAACACTTGTTAGTGTTTCACTGACTCTGGTTCTGACTTTTGATGTATACAATAACTCCTGTGATCTCGATGGAAAACCAGCTAAACTAACAAATACGGTCAGTCCTGCGTGCAGCTTGTGGCTCATCAGCATTTTCTGCAGATGTGACTGTGGAGGCGTCGGACAGAATGAAGGTGACTTATTTATTTTTCTTTTGAGTTGATCGAGGTATGTTCATCTAGGAAATACGGTAGGAGGAGCCCCAGACTAGAAAGGAGAGAAGAGAGACCTTGTCGTTCTGTATTTATGTGAACCCCCTTTGCTGCAAACCCTGTTTCCCCTTGGGAACAATAAAGTTAACTGAAAGTCTGTTCTTTAATAAACCTGAATATATTACAAACCAAATATGTGACACTTCAAATATGATGAATTACTTCCTATTAAAACATCACATGTTGTCCACAGGCCACAGAAAACCTTGGACCATTGAACCATTAAAGGAGGTTAAAAAAAAAAAGTAGTGGGAGGAGTGAAGATAAACAAGAAGACGGGAACGCTGATCTTTGCTCACAAACACACCAGGAGGAGATTCCTGCAGCACATTTCCCAAGATGCTTTTATAGATAGATGTCTTAATGGTTTGGGAGAGAAAGGCTTCATAACAACAGGCAAAACGAAATTCTCATTTTCTCCTCGATATTTGCACTGACCTGAAGGTCTTTGGAGAAGTGTACGTATTTCTCTGAGCTCTCCTCTCAGGCACATTCCACCAGTCCGTTTCTTTTTATAATCCACATTCACTCTGCACTCATAGAAATATTAATATTTGATAAGGACCAGTTGAAAAATGCAAGGATGAACTCTGCTTGAGCAGTAGTACAGATGCTCTCCTCCTGAGATTATTGCTCCTCAAGGATAAATTGGTGAAGACTTGGTGAAGATGGAAAAATTCTTTGAGTGCTGAGCTCCAGCAGGAGAAACAGCTGTGGTCTGACAGGAAAAAGAAAAAACAAAAAAAGAGTATTTGGGTTCTTTGTCCCCCTCAAAATATTGTGTGTGAGAGAGATGAGGTGATTTTATGAGTATTATTACCTGAAGCTACTGATAGAACATCTTCTCTTTCACTGTGGATGATCTGGATCACGTCTTCTAGTTTTATATATAGTTTATATAGTTAAGAATATGAACAAACATTGAAAAGACTGAAGCAATTTTTGAGGAAAGCAAATCTGAGCAAATCGGTACCTCAACCAGCTTTTCTTACCATTGTTTTTGACAAAATCCATCAGGTTCACGGCAAAAATAGGGAAAAATAATATGAAATGTTAATAAAATATAATGTTAATAAAAAGTCACTAAATACAAACCTGTTGATGAGAATACACAGGTCAACGTGTGTGAACTGCTGGCGGTTAATGCCATAAAAAAAACTCCACCCTTATCGCCACTCAAAGTTCTTTTCTCAGCTGCTGTCAGGTCAAAGGTCATGGTTGGCAAGGCCTGGAGGATCAAACAAGAAGCACTATACGACCACTGTCCCTAAATATGCAACACATCCCCGAAAAAAAGAAAAACAAAACTGAGACTGTGGAGCTTCGTCTACACCCGGAAAGAAAGAGATGGAAGACAAAAGGCCAGCCAGTGAACAGGGCCAGCATGAATCATTCTGCTGACAAAGGAGACAAAGGTCTGGAACATGTCATAACTCAGCCCTCACTGGGAATTTGTCACTGTGGGTTCAATGCAGAATTTTCTTCTTGGGGTGTGTATGTACTGGGGGAGATGCAAAATTCTTCCACTTAGGTGAAGGGCACCTCAGTCAAAGAGGGACGGCACCCTGGGGTGGAGCGGTATTTGTCATCAGTGATGTGCTGGACACTCATAAGGGAGTTTCTCACCTCCGCCTATGATTATTTCCATGAAGCTGCGACAATACAAATTTCTCTCAAAAGTTCTCTGGTCGTAAATTTAAGCAGGAAATAACAAAGTAGCCAACTACAGGACACAGTAATCATAACATATGCAGTAATATAACAACATATAACAGTATGATAACAGTGAATACTTATCACAGATGTAGTGAGAAAAGGACATTCATCAAAACAAACTAACACTTTATGAAATCAGACAGATAAATCACATTACACATATATTAGCGCTGTCAACGTTTATGCGTTAACTCAAGTTCCTTTTACTGCCATTATTATTTTGTAACACTCTTCTGTTATATTATTAGTTTTTTTCTCAATCTTCTGTAATTATGACCCTCAGCTTTCACACACATTAAGATGAAGAGGAGACAGGTGTTGACACTGGAGCGGATCGCATGAACAACGAGTCACGTCGTCATATTCAAAACACGTATTTACTGCGAACTGAGGGACGACCTCCAGTACCATTTGCACAAAGCTGATTGTGAGAACACTCAACTTTCAACACTAATATTTATTTCATGAAATAACATACATTGTTTTCTTTTCAGTCTGACTCTTCCACTCAGATGCTTTCCGGCTTTCACTGTGTGTTTCATCTTTTACACAGTGATTTTAACCCAGTAAATGATTAATTCAGGAAACAAGGAACCTTTACATGATGAGTAACAACAAATTCTACAATGTCTGCTGCTTTCCTGGAGCGTTGTGCGTTTTCCCTGGAAATGACGACGAACGTGCGACACAATGGATTACAATTGTTTTGATGCGATTCAAAAAGTTCATATTCATCACCCAGAGAGTGAGAGTTGCACTCGCTTTCACAGCAGGCTGCTCAATGGCGAGGGAGACAGAATGGATGTCGTGCTGCGGAAAGCTTCAGATCTGCTATTGATGGTCCATGAGTGATAAAAGGGCTGAGGGAGAATAAAGCTGTGGGAGTGCTTCTGCATCTCCAGCGCTACAGTGAGTTACAGCATCGGCAAAGAAAATGGACTTTTAATAGGTTGACAGACATGCCGGCTCATTCATATGCAGCCCGATGAGCTTGAGCTCACATTCACACACACACACACACACACGTGCATGAAGAAAGTGTGTGTGTGTGTGAGAGAGAGAAAGAGCGCTACTGCACCAAAACTGTCACCTCTGCTTTCATAAGTGATTATGTTTCTGAACTGCAAATGGAACGAAGGTTCAATTCATTTTTATTGGAAGTGATATACGTCCGGTGATTACTGTGTGTGATATATGTGCTGTTCAGCCAAAATGCTGCCTGAGCTCAGGTTACATTTCATAATTTAATTCTGATTCTCAGTGGTGCAGCATATTTTTTCCCCTGACATGTACAAGAGTAAGCATCATAAATATCGTGTATTTACAACCCGCAAACTAAATGGCTTCTTTTCTGTACAGGTGCTTACTTGCATTATATCCTCCAATAAAACTGCAAAACATCTCACAGGAGGATAAGTCCTCTGAAGGGAAAGAGACGGGACGGGTCATAAATTAAACAAAACAAGCTGTGTTTATTTTCAACGGACAGAAACCTGGAATCATTCTGAGTCGAGCAAATCAGCTGACAGGAATGTTGACAGCAGCTCTTGGATATGATCTGTAAAGAAGGTTTCTGGAGATACCTGCCACCTAATGGTGACATGAGAGATAGCTATCGTAAAAAGTGACTGAAGTCATAAAAATACTTCATTTCTCGGCTGTTTTTTTCGGCCGTCTTTGAAGTCGACTGCAGAGTATGACCATGGCTCCCAGTACCACGGCAGTTTGATGAAGACAACCTCCATCGTCAACCCACAGCTACCTTCAGCCCCAAAGGAGCAGTGATGCTTCTGCTGAGCTCGGCATAGAGCAACTTTTGGCCTCATCAATGGAGTTCCCCCAACGGACTGTGAGCTCTCCAGTGTTGACCGTCCTCAATGAAGGGGACCAGAGGTCGGTGGACGCAGGCGGTTTGAGGACGACAGGTCACATGTCGGTTCCAAACCAGCGATGGGGGTTAGTGGTTATAGGGTTATATCAAGCTGATGATAACGTTGATCCTGTTGACTTCCCACAGTTTCCTCCAGCTGATTTTTCTTCATTCCACAACTTCCCTTTGTTTTCTACAAGGACATCCTTCAGTGCTTTTTACGACTTTCTGCTGTCGACACATGCTCTTGTCCACCTTCACCCTCCACTCCCATGTTGTAGCCTTCAGCCAGGTTTGATTATTTTGGTTACAGATCCCACTGTGAAGTGATCCACCACCAGTCTGTTCATCCAACAGTGCAAGTGGATGGATGATCAATAATTGACATCATTGTTAGTTTCCTGTTTCCATATGTCCAGTCATTTAAATATAGATACAATATTTGTCTTTTATTTGAACCGAAACACATTATTTGGAGGTTTCATTGCCGGAATGAACCCTTTATAGGGTGAAAAACCATATTTGATCGTTTCCACCTATCTCTCTCTCCACACACACGCACACACACACATTGAGAAAATGGCAAATGTCTACAACTGTAAAGAACCATATATGATGAATATGAACTTCATTGGCTTGTAACAACAAAGTTGAAATTTTTGACAAAGTTGTAATGTCCCCTAATAACTCTCCAGGGTTAAAATGTAACATTTCTAAGTATTTTCATCTGATTAATTTAGGAAGCACGTCCATGAGAAATGTCAGAAGGGATGAGGTCACTCAGACAATAGAGGGTGGCATAACCAGCATGATGACGATATATTTTCACTTCAGTGAAACCAACAGACCACATACACCCTCTAACATCAGGGAGAACTACTGCAGAAAAAGGAAAAAAAGATTAAGTGGTACATCTGTTTAACATAGTCACCCTCTCCAGCATCATTCACTGTCGGAGGAACTAAACAATGACAGCACCGGCAATGAGAGCGTGGCCGAGAGGACGGCGGACGGGATGAGGAAGGCGACTGATGGAGAGCAGAGGATGTACAGAGGGTCAGAGCTTTCATTTGCTAACAGCCAGTCGGAGACTCGACACGAAGCATCACATCTGCTGCTGTTTACAAAGACAATTGGGTTGTACGACACATGTGTCATCAGCATCAAGGTGAATCATTGCACAGCGCTGCATGTTTTCACGGAAAGATACAAACATTGAACCCAATTCAGTGTTCAGTGGGAGGATGTGTCATGTGTCTTTCACACTTCACAGGACATTTGAAAACCTGATAATAAGAATCAATCAGGACCAGTGTTTCAATTAGAATGTGAAAATTCCTCCAGTTACAACCTCTGTTTTATATAGATTTAACAAATCATTTCTACAGATTTTTGTTTTCTGCTCCTCTTCCTGGGGTTCACATTAATGGCATACAAGTTAATTAGAAATTAGAACATTATTAGAACTAGAAAAGCACTTAGAGAGTAGACCTCCGCTAGGCAGCTCATTTCCACACAATATTACAGTTCTCCATTCATTTTATGTCCACGAATAAATAATAAATTCATTCATCATCAAAACATGCCTGTAGCGTTTGAAACAACGTGGATGTCAAATGGTTATTAAAAAAAAATCATTAGTTAACCTTGTTACACAAATCATGCACTCTGAGTGCAATTTCCTCTTTTATTTCAACAGTGAAACAAACCTCCATCCCTGGGTGGGCTCCAACCCCCGACCTTTGGGCTAATAGCCACACGTGCTACCCACTGGTCCACAGAGACAGTCCACTGCTGCTACTGTCTATAGCATTTATGCACAGATGCCGAGGATGTCCCTGTCTGAGAATGAGGAAGAATCCTTCAACAGATTACTGGATCCAGATGGTTCCAGAACACTACCAACATTTAATCATCTGGTCCTGGTCCATGATGAGCATTTACTGAACATTTCATCAGAATCTGTAACTTTTGTAACTCAAACAAAACAAAAACATAACCTCCACGATGGAAATAACTAAATGATTTGAATTAGTACATCTGATGCAGTACTAGAACATTTACTATTACAGTACAAAACAAATACAGTCAAAACAAGAAGACAAGGAGCAACATGAGGAGAAAAAAGAAACAAGACATTAAATACCATGTACACAATTTAAATCATTCTTAGTTTTATATTAATATGAATATTAATTTTAATTCTCTCAGTGACATTGGGAAGTCATCAATGGATGCATGTGTATGTATGTGTGTTTTAGAAGGTTTGTGTTGCTGTTGTAGATGTTCATTGGTTCCAGCGGTCTGGTCTGGTTTGGGGTCCAGGCCCAGTCATGGGGTGTTGTCCTCTGTTTGCAGACGCTTTGAGAGTTTTTATAAACACACGTATGTTCATGGTGTTTGGGATTCATATGAACCTTCCCTCCTTAAACTCCATGAAGGGAATTAAAATGGGCCACACTAAGAGTGAGTTAGTCACATCGAGCAAAGTCACCCCAGCGTTTAGAACATGAAAGTAACACAAGCACGCAGCGCGCCGCCGTCTGCAGGATGCTCACACGTCTCTCGGGGGAATAGAGCTGAGGCTTATTGGTGATGTTGTAGAACTACATTCCAAATTGCTTCTTTGTTCTGCTTCTTCATCTGGAATGGCGGGGGGAGTGATAGCGATAGCAAAAGGTGACAAAAAGGTGAATTCATTTTTTGTTTTTTCCCTCCCTGAGTATGTTTTTGCAACATTGCTTCAGATCTCAGCAGGGGCTGCAAGAAACAAACGAATAAAAAAGGCAATTTTTTCTATCCCAGCGTCTGAAAATCAGCTCAGATATTAAAGCAATGCCCTTTTTGGTACGGTGGCCCTGAAGGGCCATTCACAGCAACACACAACTACAAATAACTAACACGCTGAGAGGAAGAACAACAATCATAAAACAGTTAATCGTGTCTTTAAGGTGCGCAGACACATCAACTTGTGAAAGGCATGTGAGGCTTTTCTGTACCCATGCAGCTGAAGTACCAGTATTCAACAAATTAACATTTACAGTATTTGTAGTGATTGGACCAATTTAGAGTTCATTTAGCTGATAAATAATAGAATATGAGTAAAATTCAATTTAAAAACAATTACCTATCAAATGTATGATTCAATTAGATAATGAATCATTTTAACCTCTCTTCACTATCCATCCGTGACCCTTTAGGTGTCCCCATGTATCTGTGACATCATCATAAATCACCATTAAGGGTCCATAGAGCAAAAATTCATCTGATAATTTAACTTCCAAATTGCACCTGGTCCACTGGCAGGTGATTAATACAACAGCATTGTGAGCAGCCAAGATCTGATCACATCATTAATTTAAATTCTCTGACTCTGGCCAGAGGACATCTGAACTCAAAGTTTTCAAATGAAAGCGTGTTGAAGTCGCCTTCGTCGCTTCAGCTTGAACAACGTCAGCTTCCTGTCAGACGGTTTGTCGGCTGCCTCATTCTGAGAAGATGTCAGATGGATTTCACAGGTTATAGTGAACTTGGAAGGAGGTTTAAAACACAAAAAGGCTTTTAGCTTGTCATTCCATCGAGGTCCTGAAAACAAAAAGTACTTTATATAAAAGGGATGAAAGGTCTTATTTTTGTAAAAGTACAGATGAATATATCACCAAAGCCTGATAAAACACTGAACATGTGTTTTCCGTGTGACAATGTTATGTTTTTATTGTGTCTGAAAAGAACCTTCCATTTTGCTGAATACAACATAAAGCCCAATGACTCACAACCAAAAATACCAGAATCACAAATAGTTTATTTGGATTTCTGCACAAGATGATTAGTGACTAGAACATGGTGGTGATCTTGTTGTAGTTAGTGCAGTAACAAGATCAGCTCACTTTCAGCTGCTATCACCTGAATTAACAAATAAAAACAGTGACAACCACAACACAGCAGCGGGGTTCAATGCACAACGACAGACAGATACAGAAGACGACCGGCTCATGACAACGTAGACTTAGTCGTGAGTTACAGTACGTGTGTTTACATTTATTAAACTACTTTTCACTTTAAATGTAAAGGTGAAGTGATAAGAGGTGATGTCAGGAACATTTGGTTCGTCTGTGTGATGATTTATACACAATCAGCGTCAACATTTCATCTACTTCTAATGCAAACACACACACACACACACACACACCTCATTTGCTCTGTGTCTGTTATCTATGCAAACTAGTGGTTAAGCTGCCTTGTTAAAAAGATACAAATCAACATAACTGAGAGCAGATGGTGCGGAAGTATGGCGGCACATTACAGGACATTTATACCTGAATGAGATCTGTGTTACGAGGTGAAGTGGCCTCTCCATGAGCCAGCTGGCAGCTGATAACACGCCAGCCTGAACCATTCCGATTTTTTACATTTAACAGCGTTAACGTTGCGCACAGGTGAGGAAAAATTCCTGAAAGCTCCTGTAAACGCCTCAAAATACACATGGACTCAAGTCTTCCCAGAGACGTTCAGCCCCTGGCGACTTACTGCAAATTAATAACGGTCTGAATCAGGAGAGGTGAAAGGGTAAATGAAAGGAAATATGAAAATTTAACATATCCTTTCTCACATGACCTGCCAAGGGACTGAAGAAAATTCACTTCAGACTCAGACATATTTACATTTGTTCCTGTCACTTGTCTCTTTTAAATAAACATTAAATGAATTAATTAAAAAAAAATCACAAAATAGAACTTCTCACTTTTACATTCAACCTGGAAAAGTGTTTGTTTGTGTGTCTGTATGTGGTGTGCAATATGGAACAACAGCCACAATTTTGAGTTGAGATCAAAATGTAAGTAGTTTTGTGTCATTTCATAACATTCTACATGAACATAGATCTTATTTTGCCTGCATGTTCAAAACATAATCATCATCATCATCATCATCCTACCATTGTGTGCCACTTTTCAGACGCTGGTGGTACCTGATGATTCTTCTGAACCTCTGGAACCGACTGGTGATGGATGGGGAGATGTGGGGGGAGTACATCAGAAACAAAACGCATAAAAAAGATGAGAAAAGACATATTTAAAGGAAGGAAGCAGTAAGCTGATGTGTCATGGTGCTATGGAGACCAAAGTGATGCTGAGAACGCTGAGAGATCTAAAAAAAAAAGTACTGTCATCAGCTTGCAGGAACTAGGTCTTCCTCACTGAGCTTCATTAAACCTCTTTGGTTCGCACACGTTCTGTTACCTGCAGCCACGCCACCATCTGTGGCAGAGACAGTCAAATTCATTCATCTATTCTCAGCTCAGGCCAAATTAGTTCAGAGTGCAGTTGGTACAGTCCAAATCTCCAGCTCGTGATTGTAATTTTCCTTGTCCTCTCCTCCTGCGGGTGGGTAATGTGGAAAAAGGAGATGAAAGGATGAGGTGAGAGCAGGGATTCTTCACAGGGCTTCACCATGTGATGTGCTGTTTGAAGCACACGCACGCTGACCGTTTTCAAAGACATCTGGAGACCGAATGGCTGCTAGCGCTGCAGTTGCTATGGCAGCCACATCCTGCACTTTATCCTACTCTTCACACAAACAACCTGTGGTATTCCCGACATGTAAAA
This sequence comes from Aeoliscus strigatus, assembly GCA_901007665.1. NCBI lineage: Eukaryota > Metazoa > Chordata > Actinopteri > Syngnathiformes > Centriscidae > Aeoliscus > Aeoliscus strigatus. Next base: position 23,308 of record CAAKHB010007872.1, read on the forward strand.
CAAAGCAAAGGTCTCTGTTTCTCTGACTAGAATACATCAGTCAAACGTGGACGCTCTGCTCGGTAATCAGAAATTAATTATTCATTCGAGCTGCCAAAAGGTTTGACGCTCCAAAAGTATTTTAACAAGACCTGATGGGAAAGACCTGTCACACTCTGAGTCTCGTAGTGCTGGAGCTGTGTAACTGAAAAGCATCAAATTGGGTTTAGTACCAGATACTTTCCATTATAATTCAGTACTTCCTCGATGGGAGTGACGTTGTCAAAGCAACAGCTGGTTAGTAACAGCCAGCTAGTTGCCATTTGACATGTCCAGTGGTACCTGTCCGTGTCTCATTGCGGGTCTGAACGTTCTCATCAGCCGCCAAACACACAAACAGACGTTTTCAACACCACACAGTAGTGCCACAGGTGTCAGAAAAAACCTATATATATACATCTATACATCCACATATAATTACATAAAGACAGAACAAGACACAAAAACAAAATCAATCAGGAAAGGAAGTGTCATTGGGAAATCAATTAGTACAGAAAGACTCGCTTGGAGCAGAGCAGGAGGAACCAGGTTCTGTCTCTAATGGAAACATAGGACTAGAACTAGAAAGAGCGGAAAGAGCGGCATCAGTGAGCTTTCTGCATCCTGCTGTATCCTGAAGTTTCTCGACTTTAAACCTGAAGCCAAAATAGTTTCTGTAACTCTAACCAAGTGAGCCCAACCATAACTAGACATCATGTTGCCCCACACACACTTCATAAAACATCAGCTGGGTCAGCAAATTCTCTTTGGAAATATGTAAAGTGTCTACGGTTCGCCGGAACACAAATGTTATTACTTATTCAGGTCAGGAAATCAATTCACTACAGTCGGATATAAAAAAAAAAAGCGTCATGCTGTGATCACATACAGCAATGGGAGAAAGGAGAGATGGGATCACAGTAAATTGTTACATGTGTTTACCTGTGCAATTGCTGTGACAGTGACGTCTCCATCATTCAAAAACTGTCGTTGAAGCAGATGGTGTTTGTATTTAACAGGAATGTATGAGGAGGGTGGTCACTGAGTGTAAACCCAACACCAAATCCAGCAGCTGTTCTTCTTCTGAAGAAGATGACAACGGTTTTCACCCACATGAGGATTTGTTTCCTATTTTATTCATGTGTCCCGTTATTCTGCCCAAACCAATCACGATGTATTCACCTTGTATGAAACATCAACGACTCAATGCATCGGATAGCTTCACTTCCTTCTCTTTGCCTTGGTCGGTCCTCCCTTTCCTCAGTGTTTCATGATGCATGCCGTGTTTAACGTTGGTCGGCGCATCCTTCACCAGTTTGTCGGACACTCTCTGATGACATCCATCTCTTCTTCCTTCACCCAACCATTCGATAAATGCCAGATTTTAAAACATTCATTTTAAAACTGGAGCCTGTCACTAATAATGTGGGGCATTATCTCAATTTGTGGGACTTCCCTGCACGAAGCGGAGTGAAACAAATGAAACAAGCCCTGAGGAAGAATCAGATCAAATAGGCTTCTGCGCTCTGGGTGCAGCGACAGCGTCCTGTGTGGAGGGAGACAGGTGAAACAAGAGCTGAGAAGGTGCCTCAAGCTGGAAACACAAGCTGAGGGAAGAAGAGAGGCAGCGTCTGTTTTTCTCCGACCATGTCCAACAGCCTGGATGCTGCTCAGAACGTGTCGGACTGTCAGTGACTCTTCTTATAATTTAAAGAGCCGTTTGACTTGTAATAGGTTCTCCTCTTTGAGCGAGAAAATCGGTGTTAATCTCTATAAAGTTACTTCACAGCCCTGACAAGGAGGCCCTCGTGCTGCGTTGCCAGGCAACCGGCTCTGACACATTGCAGCATCACTGCCAGGTGAGGAAATGTTCTGGTACACAAGCCACGTATTATGATTCTGATCATCCATGCAGTTTTTGTGGTGCTAAAGTAGCAGACGGCAACATTTTCCTTCACGCCAAAGTGCTTTTAACAACACGTCTAATATCCATTACTGTGGTCATCTGAAAAAAAGTAAAAGTCCAGTTGCTGTTTCTCAGCAGAAACTCTGAATCCATCATTGCATCGGTTTTTACAAGTCACAGCAAAAAAAAAAAAGAATTCAACTGTTTGCAGCAAAAAGCTACTGTGAGGTTCAATTTCCTGTTTGCAGATTCTAAAAACTCTCAGACGACTCTGCATTTCTTCTAGCTCGGTGACCTCGGCACAAACAGCAGCGAGAGCCAATGCAAAGTGTGAGATTGACCAAGGTTCAGTCAATCAGACGCCGGCAGCTCGGCCCTTCGGGGGCCACACAGCCATTATATCAATCTCTGTGCCTTCAAAAGCAATTCCAGCCCATCAATAGTTTGCTATTGTGCAGACCTGACGTGACCACGAGGGCCGATCAATGCTCATGTATTCCTCTTGTAAATACTCTTTTTGTCTCCTGCGAGGGTGAGATGAGTCTTTAACAAGCGGATGATGATTGTTTGTTTATTTTGATCTCTCAGGACAAGTGCAACAACTAACAGATTGTTAAAAACAAAAATGGGAACGTGTAGAACAAGCTGATCAGTGCAGATAATTATGTTCTTACAAATAGTTAACAGGTGGAAACGTCATTGGATATTCTGGAGGATGAAGGTTAAAGTCAGAGGTTGATGTGTGGTGTAGTTTAAGGACACACACACACACACACACACATAAATTAAATAAAATAGATATAAGAGATCCAAAAAACAATACAAAAAAACCCA
>CAAKHB010007872.1:46715-58134 GCA_901007665.1 Aeoliscus strigatus
GATCAAACTCTGGGTTTTTTTTCACTAAACCTGCTTTGTGGAACGAGCCCCTGTTCACAAGCATGAGATTCTGTCAGACATCTGATGCATTTCTCATGCATTTCACACAATTTAAGAAAACACACATGCACACATGCACACATGCTCTATTTATCGCAATTTTGTTTTCAACAGTTCACAGAGTAATGTGAAGAAAGCCGGAGCGTAGATACAGAATAGATTCTATTCGTGTCTTGCTGGGTTAAATCGTGGACAACTGGACTTCTAGCTTACTTGAAGACGTTTCGCCACTCATCCGAGAAGCTTCTTCAGTTCTAACTGACTAGTGAGGAGTCCTGCTACTAGTACTAAGTACTAGTAAGACTTAGTACTAGTAAGATGTCTTCAGGTAAACTAGAAGTCCAGTTGCCTACGATTTAACCCAGCGAGATACCATGACATGGATGACTGAGAACCTTCACAGACATTCTATTCGTGTGTGAGACGTAAACAAACTATGGTAGCTCATTCTGGACAAACAACAGTTGGTCAAGGTAGTTTGCAGGTTTGACTAGTGTAGTTTAGCAACAGAAACTGCTTGTTTATATTTGGAAATATGAGTTGGGCATCATTAAGAAACAATTATAACCAAACAGCCTCAGGGTCAAAAGAACCTTCTCCATCTTTGTCAACCATTTATCAGACACGGACAGGAACATGGAGGGGACAGGGCTTCTGCAACGAACACTGATCTTTTGGCGTCTGTTAGTATCACATGATCCATGTTTTACCTGCTTCAGAAACTGTAAAATGAAAATGAAAGAAAGCAGATGACAGAATAAGACAACACAAATATCCAAATGATCACATTTCTGTCCTGTTGCCATAGTAACAGATAAAAATTTCCATCATGAATTCCTCATCTACAATCTAAATAGATAATGAAGCATCATGGTGTCGCGTGCAAACACCACATTAATAAAAAGTTACTTCTTGAAACAAACTGGTTTTTACTCATCCTGCTGCAAATTAGCATCAAGTGTGCACGTGTGGGTTTCACCGTGGGATATTTACTGAGACTGCAGCTGCTGTAGATGTGATTTGCATGAATCAGTAACTGATGCTCCACTGCTTTAATGTGTCTCCTGCATGTCTGGAAAGAAACTGAGGAAAAGTGTTTTGTGCCACTTTGAATATTAATTTGTGGAAATGCAGCATCTCATTTCGAAGTGCAGATTATATGTATAATGTTACTACTATAAATGATCTAGTTAAAGTTTCTTTGACGATTTAAGACAATGACAAATGAGCCTCCAGCCTCTGACAGCTCGTTACTGTGGAACTGGATGAGACGTGTGTTTACCTGAGTGCTGCTGTAAGAAATATTAACTTATTACAGGAACTTATTATATGACTGAATGAACCTTATAGATTGGAAAAAGTAAAAAAGGACGAGATAAAAGGTGTTTTTGTATCACGTGTATTTTCTGCTGTCAGTCTGATGTGTGAAATCTTTGTTCTGACTTTGACTCTAGTGCTGAAGAAGAATGTACCAGCTCTCCGTGTAGAAAGACGCTGCAAATCTCGATTGGAATAAACCTTTTTTAGTCTTATATGACCAAATGATGTTGGTTGGTTTGGTTTAATTAAATGAATGTCAGAGTTCACCGATTCCTGATTCCTACACTTGACAGGAGAAATATTACAGTGAAAAAAAAAGTCATATGACAAGTGATAGAAAACTACAGCTACACAGTCCTCCATCAATCACTTGTTATTCTGAACATTCCCACACCAAAAACAACATTGTTATTTAATGTATCTAATTTCATCATTAGTAGTAGTAGTAGTAGTAGTAGTAGTAGTAGTGGTAGTAGTAGTAGTTATAATAATAATAATATTTGATGTTACATGTTGTACGTACGACACATCTCTTCTGCTCGATGCACAGATGGAGACAACACTAGGGAGCACACTTACTCCACAAATGAGATGAACCAGAGAAAAAGAGAGAGAGAAAGAGAGTACAGGACAAGCTGGTGTGTGTGTGTGTGTGTGTGTGCGTGTGTGTGTGTGTGTGTGTAGTTTCTAGGCTGCAGGGTGAAAGAATCAAAGGAGAAGCAGAAAGGAGAGGCAGAATTAAGGTCTGAGACAGAGAAGCATGTGTGTACATCTGTGTTGTTTGTGTGTGTGTGTGTGTGTGTGTGTGTGTGTGTGTGTCAGACCTGATTTCATTACAAGGGCTAATCGGGTCCATATACTTTAAGTGCTGCTATAATTTGTCTAATCGGTCCAGGAGAGGGCTGCTTGGCTGTGCGAGGCTGCTGAAGACGTTCACACACTTGCTGACCTGCGGACAGAAGATACGCCACCTCTCTCTCACACAGACACATATTTCCATTATCACAGTGACTGAAGGTTTCTTGAATTTAATTAAATTACATTTCTGCTCATGTCAACTTGCTCTGCTGGTTTGATTCAAACGTAACAGATGAAGAGCTGAAACTCTTCGTCTTCTTCACATTCCTCCTACATGTTCTTGAGGAGTTACCACTGATCTGACCCTCCCGACTACTGGCGATGACACTTCTTCTCAGTTTGTTGATATATAGATTTGTTCTGCGTACTTGATCCAGATTTGTTCCTCCGCATTTATGATGTGCCTGAATTCAGATACGTAAATGTTAGGACAGCTTTAAATACTGAACGCTGCTGCCAGGTTGGATTTAAAGACTCAGACAAAAGGATCAAGAAAAAGAGTTGGTAAAAAATGGATGCTACGAGAATGCTGACGCTAGAAACTCAGATTCGAACTGAAGCCGCCTTCTGGATGAGAGGTTAAACATCTTCCAGCGACTGAGCAGGTCCACTTGCCTGCGATTAAACCGGCCCTGAATTTGCTCTGCTCTGTATGTGCAAACTATGCTGATCTGGCATTTAAATAATTCATGTGCAAAATGCAAAAAGGTACATTAAACTACAGAAGAAAGCAGTGCAGCAGTGGTTGTTGAGTGTTTCTTCTGCTGGAATGAGGAATGACGATGAGATGAAAAAAAGAATAATATTAATGAAAGGGATGTGACAGTCATCAGTCACTTTATCTGATATGACAGCGATAAGAACTCAGGAGCGACCTCAGGAGGTGCTCTCACTCACCAGCTCCATGAGTCGCGATGCTGCTGCTGCTGTTTATTAAGTTTTAAGCCAAATTTGAAGATAACAGAAAAACGTCTTTGAGGAAAGATCACATTGTGTTAGCAAAGTTGGTTTTATCGTGGTCCATTGAGGAATATCTTTCACCTCTGGAGAGGATTTTATATAAAGACAGATGATCTCCTCTGACTGGTGGACTGGGGCGTCGAGGTTGGAGTCAAACACGGCAAAGCTTTGCTGATTTAAAAACCAGCATAGGTCGTGTTTGCAAGGTGTTTGCATAAAGTTGGCATACTTCAAAAATAATTCCAGACATTTTCTGTGGAGTTTCATTCTCAGGCAAACGGGGGAAAACAGCCTGTTTGCCAGGTTGTGAAGCAGATCTGGTTCATGACGTTGTTGTTTTGGACATCAGTGCTCTGAAGACGTTGAATTATACTGCAGAAAAATCAGTTCATAAAATGATAAAACCAGTCTGGAGCACCAGAGTTACTGTCAGAAGTGACAGACCTTCAACTCAAGAGGCAGCACCAGTGGATGCATATGAAAATATCACCACGCACTACGAACAAAGAGATGTCATCAGAGAAACAAGCCAATGCTAGAGTTTGTTTTGGAGAAGAGTTTGATTCCGAGACGGTGATGGAATGGAAAGGATCCTTTGTTGGTCTTTGATGAAACGTCCAACTCGTTTACTGTTGACGCCAAAGACGATTCAAACCAGCGCTGTTCATCATCAGCAGCCATCTTTGTCGTTCCATAACGCTGTTGTCATCCTGTTAAGCCCAGCCCACAGACTCTGAGTCCGCCTACATCAGATAGACCCATGTGATTGGTCCAACCTGTTTGTGTCCAGACGGACCTGCAGAGACAATCAACATGTGCTGGTGGTACATCTGGATTTACGGGCAATGATACAACCTTGTGTCTGTAACTGCACTCAGGTAATCGTATAATCCAGTGTAATGGCTGTCACAGGGTCCATTTACCAGACTCACATGCGCAAACTTTACAATCTTCTAGCAGTTTGCATCTATTTCATGACACCATAAAAAACCTCACTGATATGAATCCTTACGTGTGCTATGCTGCATGAGATTGCGCTGTACTGTAAAAAATATATACCTTATAGTACAATGTCAGCGTGAATCTTAGTAATGTATCATTACAGGGAGTGAATATATCCTCCTGGAATGAAATGAAACGTGTGTCAGAGCTGGTGGACAGAGGACGACGTCTCTCAAACCCTTCAGCATCTTGTTCTGCCTCAAACCTAAAGGGATAGTCTGTATTCATGTAAAGCAACACATTCCATTGTATTCCATGCACAGCTACGCCATAAGAATGTTCCCATTGATAAGAAATAAGTTGTGTGTGTACTAGTCATTGCAATGGACAGAAAAAAACATCAGGGATACAAAAGTAGTGAACTGACGCCATCTTGGACTGTGAAATCGTGGCCTCTCAGATGTATATATCATGTCAGAAGAGCATTGCACTTAGCAACTTCCTGTCGGAGGCTCAGAAAAATGACTCAAATTCCAACTTAGGCTGTGAATAGAATCCACCATAATGCTAATGCTGCTGTGCCATTCCTGAGTGAGGAGCTCTGCAGGAGAAACAATGAGAAACACCTGCTGTTCCTCCCTGACACACGGGAGGTCAGGTCAGATCAGATACTGAGCTACGTACGCTGGATAAATGCACCAAACCTTCTTCTACTCTAGTATTTAACCCTTGTATGGTGTTCATATTTTTGTTACTCAGCCAATGTTCGTGGGTCTGGTGGACCCGCTGCGTTTTTGGGTTTTTAAACAATCAACATAAAAGCTAAGAGGATTGTTCTGATAATGACGTTTTTTCAGGACATCCCTGCTGTTGTGTTGACCATTTCATTTTTGTTACAAAATGAAATTACAAGTATTTTAATGAACTTTTTACCATAATGCAATTTGGATTCTCCTGTTCACCCACACTGATTTTTTTTTCTTTGTAAGTTGTGCAAGTATGGACTCAATAATTCATTAAGTCTCATATTTATAGCCTTGATGCACACTGAGGTGTGAGTGTGTATGTGTGTGTCATCTTTGTGTAAGCAGGCTAACGTGCCCAGCGGTGCTCCACTTAGCAGCTCGGAGATGCTGTTGTTACCTTCTCTCTGCGCCGTCTCCTGTCTGGCCCGTGTTGGCAGCACCTCTGGTAAAAGCTAATCCTCATGCTCTCACTTGTGCATAACATCAAGGATTTATGGCCACACTGCTGTCAGAGGACACGGCAATGTCATGTGTGCGTGTGTGTCACAGAGTACACACTGTACCTATTATTTATTTACTAGTAAACTAAATGTCAGTTTCAGCTTTTTGTGTTTCTTTACTCAGTAATTTGGTGGAAAACATGTTTACCATCTCATCATGAGAGATGTTCTGCAGACAAGTCGTGTTGCGGTCCGGGAGATGTCACCTGGTCCAGCATCTCTCCAGAAAACACATCTGGAATCTCGACTATCCGTCAGAAACACAATTACAATTAAAAAACTCGAACTAGATATGCAACAAGCAGGCATGTACCATGAAGGAAAAATAAAACATTATGCTGTCATTCCTGCAGACCCGACAATCAATTAGCTCCAACCTTTGCTAGCACATTGAATGTCAACAAATAAAACGCAGCGAATCACTTTGCTAGTCGTGCCTGACTCATGCTTCTCCTTCAAACTGGTGGTGTACCTATGGCATAGGATCCACATTGTCAGGTCCAGAATGTAACTGTGTTGCGGCAACGTGGTCTCTGCAGACAGCCACAGCTGGAGTTGGACTGTTTGCATCACATGACTTTCAGCTCTCAGAGAGTCATTTCTTTGTTTGCAGAGAAAATACAACCCTCCACAAGGCAATTCATGTTGGCCATCTTCACCAAGTTACTGCAGGAACACAATCTCCCATTGGATGATATTCTCATATTGTGAGTTTGTTATTTTACTGTGTGTATTCTTTCTTGTGAATGAACTGTCCGGACTTGAGATGTTAATTACCATGCTTGCTAACAAGCATATTTCCATTTGATCTTCTGTTAACAAGTACTGTCCTTTCAAATGGTGACATCATTCATTTATTCATCAAACACTAAATACTAATCGTGAGACGTGTTCGTATTGAGAAGTCAAATACAATTTCACACAGATCATACATTCTGTTGACCGCTCGCTCCATGATCTCAATCTCATGATTCCTGTAGGGGGAACCCTTCGTACACGACGATCCATCTCTCATGGGACACGACCCGCATGTCGCCACGCACAGTTGGGCCTCCGTCACTCTGGACAATCCGACAGCTTCCATGAACACAACCCCCGCTGACTATTGATGCTTGAATACATGTTGGGATGCAGAACATGTTTACCAAACAGCCGGAACGGTGTTTATCACTTTTTAAATGCATCAAGCATTCGGACACACGGAGACATCCCAGTACCCTTGACATTCCCCCAAGTGGTAAATCCGTTTATCTCCCAGCACTGTGACATCTCGTAAATAAAGAGCATCACACTTAGAATGAAGCAGGACTATACATTATCATGCTACATGCCTAGCATGGCATTTCCCATTAGTTAAGGCGGCGTGACGTTTTTTCCTGCCCCTCAGCATTATCTACAGGGGAAAAAAAAAAAATCATGATTACTACTTGGTATAGAAAGTTTGTGTGAAAACATTAAACGTGATCTTAAAAATAGAGGAAGATGATGCCGGTTAAACATCCTGAAGCTCGAAGTAGCACTTTGATCCACGGATTAGTCACGAAACAACAACTTTACTTTACAATTTTACTACAAATATTTTGTCTTTTTTTTTTTTTTTTTAATACGCCACATTTTTAATATGCCACATGTAGCAGCAGTTGATCATTCAGGTAAATTATTCTTATTATTATTTTTGTGATTTCTCATGCTATTTGTTACATTTCAATGCCATTCATATTTGTACTTTTCAACACATATTGTAATACTTTTACAGTCATTTAGTGGATTTAACTCATTTTATATTCACTTTACTAGTTAATTGTTATGGAGCTGTAACAAACACATTTCCCTCTGGGGATAAATAAATTATTTCTGATTCTGTTTTGGGCGGGAGCTGGAGCTGCTGAAGAGTAGCACACGGAACTGGGATGACCTGTCCGTCATAAGGTTTGAACTCCTCCTGCTTGATTGTCTTCATGACTCTTCATAGAAGAGTCATGTTGCCCTTGGAGCCTGTTGGAAGAAGGTGCAGCTGTTCAATGGCAGATATCTGGATGAAATATTCTCTGTGGCTGTGTGACGTATACAGACACAACAAGCATGGCTGACCTTTGGACGGTGAACAAGAAGGATGCGCTGATAAATCTGTGTGCAGCATGACTTTACGACAGCAGCTTGAAATGCAAACAAAACGACCAAGAGATACGTCAGAGTAAGTATTGTCAAAGTTGTATTCAGGTAAGATTTGAGAAGAAGAGTTGAGTGCTCTGGTGGGTTTGTTGTGCTGTTCCGCTTTAGGTCATGTCACCAACAGTCAGGTTGAAGGTTGAGACCTTTGAGAACACTTTAAGAAAACAGTGTGGTCATCCCATAATTCAGCCGGTTATTTTCTCCTCGCGATTCCTCGGCAGTTCTTATTCAGGTTAGAGTCTCTTCATTTTACCAAGTGTCATGTCGATCCGTCCTTTCCGCTCCTGTCGGTGAGAAGCCTCCGGGCGGAGCTGCAACCTTGAGCCACTTAGAAAAGTCAAACTTTTGTCTGTCACCTTCAAACCAAACCTCCCACTGCTCATTCTCTATTTGAGGCTCGAGACGCCCTCAGCCTCTCGTACTGCGCCAAGGCCCAGGGGAGGGAATAACAAGCCGAGGTTGTTAATAGGTGGGCTGGTGTTTTTCTAACTGCACTGCGAGGGTGTGCAGGTCATCTGGTAGCTCACCTGTTATTGATCAGTATCATCGTGCTGCGTCTGTTCAGTGCTCACACCCACAGGGGCCCACACATGATCGGATCTGAGTGTGTTGAACGAAGACGGCTGCAGCAAACAATCGCTGCTCGCGTCAATGTTCTCACAGCAGACGGTTTACAGTGACTTCATATGGTATTATTATTATTATTATTATTATTATTATTATTATTATTATTATTATTATTATTATTATTATTATTATTATTATTATTATTATGTTTTCAGCAGCACTAAATGGTCGAGCTCTGTCAGGATGTGTGAACTGTTTGTACAAACGTGAGATGAATTTACAGGTGAACACAGTTAACAAACACGCTGATAGAACGAATACAAAAAATCCTATTGCAGGACAGATAGGCAATGGATTGATCTGCATATGAACATGTTAACAATCAATTTTACAGGTAACAATCATTCTTATTTGATATTACTGATCTCAGTTTATTAACGTTTAATCAATGAGGTGTGATCAGAATTAACCATGGCGTTCCACAGGGTTCAGATAGAGTCTCTACATCATTTATATTGTATATATATTGTACGTGTATGCTCGTAAATTGAAGATCCAAAGTAGCTGCTGATAAACAAATTCATACTTTACAAAAATGGGAAACACTTCCTGGTGCAACAAGGTGCAAGTAAGTTCAAGATGATAAACTGTAACAGAAAACATCATATCAACAAATCTGATGGAACTGAAATAATTTCTCATGAAATGAGAGAAATGAGCCAAATACAATGTTATAATGACAAAATGTACTCTGTTAAAACCAAACATATGAGGGAACATTTATCAGTCATCATTCTCTTTGAATATCATCACAGTACTTGGATATAAGACACAAGAACATCATCATATTACTATTTAAGGGTTGTTATATGTTGTTGATTTGTGTAGCTAATATCAAACCTCTTGTAATAAATCGACTTCATGTTGCTATGGCAATGGTGATGTACTGATGTTCTCACAGAGTAGACTTGATTGGAAATAGCGTTATATTTAATTAAACAGCATTAGTTTAGCTATCTTTGGATTCATGTCGGTGTAGGTGTATGCTCACTCTGTCAAACATGGCCTGCGGTTTCAAACTTTAGTCTCCTCTGAGGCTAAATGCACGGCATTGTTGGGATGCAGCAGAATGATTTAACATGGTGGAGCAGATGGTTACTGGCAGACGTGTGCATGACGAGTCAATCGCTCTCTGTTGTATCTTGTTGCGTTCATGCCTCAGTGATCGTAGGAGCCCGCAGTCGCCTTTGAGATGATTATCGGAGCAAAACACTGGACAGTCATCTCATTTACGCTGTTGTCGGCCAACAAAAGACGAAGCGAGAAGAGGAGCGTGACTGGGAGCAGGAGTCATGGTTTGTTCCTGTTCTGGCACAAGATGAGCATTTAGCACACAACATTAATGGAGCATCACTAAACACCAAAGAATAGACACTTAATGACACATTATGTCGTCAGTTTGAGACACAGGGGCTTGAAATGGTCTGGAAACATTCTCTTCAAATATGTGAAGCTGTGTTATCGGCATCCTGCAATACAATTAGCACATTAGCACTTTAAAGCATTTTATAATGTAACATGAAATTTGTCCCCAATTCTTGGAGTGAAATACACCACCCAACTACATTTACCTGTAAATATACTTTAATCCATACTGTTCCATTAAAAAAGTAGACAAAGGAAATTGTGGGAAACTTGTAACTTGTTTGTGGGAAAAGGAATAAAGTTCTGGTCTATTATTCACAAAATGCTGATAATCACCCACTTTATTGTTCAACACATTTACTGTTCTGGTGGAAATGAAGGACCCAAACACAAGAGGAGATCATTTTCAAAAAACAAAAACTGATTTATATTAGTAAAACAAGAATAAAATAAACAGTGGAATGCAGGTGACAGACTGAAGACATAGATGGACGTTAACGCCGATAAACGCAGCCGACAGTGACATGACAGTGAAAAGTAGGAACACGTACAGAAACAAAAAAAAAGAAAGAAAGGAAACAAAGGATTTCAATTCCATGAGCAAAAGGAGACCGAACAAGACACAGACAGGTGTGATCACATGAAGGACAGCAGGAGACATGGCAGGAGGGTAAACCGCAAAAACCCAAATATGTCCAAGAAGTCCAGAAAGAGAATGAACAGCATCATTTAAATAGTGGGCGACAGTCACGTATGTCTCAGAAAACACTTACTGTGAAGAATCCCTCCTGCTCCATTAGTTGTTTGACACAAGTCCATTCTCCTCCTCCTGAGAGTTTCTTATCGATTATCGACTTTTTTACTTTTTCTAATCGGTTCATCTGAAACACAGATAAAGGAACCAGGAGAGAGTGATGAGGCAAAGAAAAAAATAAGCCCTAAGAAGATTTTCTATAAGCCATATGCACTTACCACCGAAGCAAAAGGAGACACACCCCCCCCCATACACACTTCTCTGTGATCTTTTCAAGACAATCAAACAAGCCTCTGAGAATTCAAGCAATTTTCTAAATTGATTTTTCTCCGCAGACAATTTACTTAGCCACCAGAGTGTCATTCATAACATCATATGGGGTTTCAAATCATCCTGTCTGTGGGGGGCAGGGGGCACTGTGGGTTTTCATCATCAGTATTTAAGTGTTTGTGTCTCATAAAGACTTAAATATGGGTTTTGTTTTGTTTTGTGACACGTGTTACACAGATGCAGAAATATGCAAAACGACATCTGTGCACACATATAAGTGCAAGAGCCTCCACGGACGTGTGCATGTGCGTGTGTGTTTGTCCAAGTCAAGTTTAAAACACATGTAGCTACACAGGCAGCTTATCATCCATCCGACTGACACACGTGCATCTCCAGAATGCTAGCAGGCAGCCAACACCCTCACGATCAACGTCACGCCATCTTCACGAACTGCAGTCATTCTATTGGATGAATTCAAGCCGGCACAAACACACACCTCTGCATACAGCGCTAGCATCGCTTACTGACTTTAAGCTATTTCAGGCAGTGCCGCCGCTCCCATAACGTGCATTACATGCTGTGCAGAGCACCAACTTCTGGGGGGGGCAGAAAAAAGAAGAGTGAAAAAATGATCATAATTATAAATATTATGGCAATAACAGTTGGAAATATATGAATTTCATCATTAGGGAAAAGAAAATACAATAATGATTGAAATAAAATAAATTAATGGTGTCAGCAGTGGCTACAATGATAGTAAAAAAAAATTGGAGTGGGTGTGGGATTAGGTATTTCCTTATACATTAATGTTTGACTTTTTTTTTTTTTTTTTTGGGGGGGGGGGG
>CAAKHB010007872.1:60651-73796 GCA_901007665.1 Aeoliscus strigatus
CGCCGTCGCCCTGGAGCTATGTCGTCCCTTCTGGAATAAACGGCAGATAATGAATGAATGAATAAAGAATGAATGGATCTTTTTGAAGCGCAACCATGCCTTTACAACAGTAGTTTCAAATGATATGCTAATGTGAAGAAAGGTCATATTTAAGTACTACAGTTGGGTGCTTTGGTGTGTTTGTTATGCTTTACCCAGCTGTTGCTGTGGAAACGACGTGAGATCTGAGCTCAGTGTGAACGGGACTGTTCCAAGGACTTCTGTTGCAAGTGTCTACAGCGCTGAGCCTGGAATCTCAGGTCTGTACTGGACTTTAGATCGTGAAAATGTCCAGTTGTCTTTTATAAACGCCAGCACCAATCTGACCGACTGAGATCGTCACAGATAAAACGGTTTGTAGCAGTTATATAACTGCTTTGCCCTCTGGGGTTTGTTCGTTCATGTGTCCGTAGAAAGACAGCTCGCTCCTGTATGGACGCTGTCTGTCGGACCGGACAACAGACGAGCTGCGTACAGCACCTGAGTTCCCTCTGCAGGGTTTGTTCTGCATGGCTTCACATGAAAGATGGAAACCTGAGCACTTCGCTCACCAGTAGGAAGCTCAGAGTGTAATTGAGCTGAGTGAAAGTCAGCAAACATCTGCTCACCACGTCGAGAACATGCTTCGTAAAGCGGATCATTCAGATGGCTCTGTCCTTCAGGATGTTTCGGTTCTGACGTGGAAACGAGTATGGAACTCCATCTGGATGCCACAATGGCTTTGAACGTCTGGAAGTGGACAGAGAACACATCGGCAGGTTCCATCTCTGTGTAGCTCCGACTGATTTGTATCATTATTGGCGTTCATCGGCAGGTCCGTCGCCATTTTTCCTGATCATTCACCACCATGCAACTGTCTGCTCTGATGTCACCCCGAGATAATAATTACTGAGGAAAAATATCCACAAAGCCCTCCAGTCTGTCTCACACCAACAAAAACACAGGTTTCACTGAATTTTTTGTTTAGTAAATATGTTTTTTGTTTATTTTATGCAGGTTTTACTTTCAATTTAATTTGATTTGATTATTTGAACGGCATGAAGGTTGTCCTCAGGTATGAAACTGGTTAGTGAAGAGCTTTATTTTTGTATTTTATTGTATGTTTTGTGAGCATCTACTGTATAATCATGTGTCTCTTCATTCAGTCATTACTCTGTTAGGATTATTTTATTATTTAGGATTATTTCTGGCAACAAATGATGAACTAACTATGAGCAGTTGATCCTGATAAATAATGACAATGATGAAATAAAGTGACAACTCAAAATGAAAAAAAAAATATTCATAATTAAAGACAGAGCTACAATAGAGGTCTCTATCAAACTTAGTCGCGACCTCCTTTACAGTGATAATGAAATAAATTTCATACTTCTCAGTACTTACTCCGTACTAGATTTTTGTGTGTGAGACTAAAACTGACCTGAGTCTCTGTCAGAGCTGATTCCCGAATCAGATGACCTGTGGTGACCTGTGGAACTAGCCCGCTCCAGACCTAGACAAGTTCCAGGATTTATTTTATCTCAGTCAACAGTCACCACAAACGACACATTTTCACATTCAACTAGACCCACTGTCATTATTTACATAAATGATTTTAGATTTTGTTGCAATCCTTAGATAATTCATTAGATACTTTATAGTTTCCCACAGACGATGTATAAAATGCACAGCCCATAAAATACAAATACACATCAGAGAGTAACATGATGTTCTTTTATTGATTAAGGATAAATAATAGCAGGTAAACCATCTGCTCCTTTTAAAACTGAAGTCAAACAATGACTCTACAAGATAGAAAGCACAGAATCCCAGCACACTATACATATCTAATACATCCCACATGTCTGTACACTGAAATAAATGCAGGACAAATCCATACACATCCAATGCAGTAGCCTCCCCACATAGGACAAACAACACGAGAGACCAGTTTGAAAAGACGTAAAAAAACCCAACACAAATTCTTCTGCCAGTGCAGGTCATACATTAACTTAAATCCACACAGTATGGTCTCTGCCAGCGCAGGACATATTCGACTTCAGGAAACGTCTTGCTATGAGGCGACAGCGATATCCACTGCACCACCTTCCTGCCCATCATACTTCATCATTAACTATTTGGATGTGATGGTTTCAGCAGATCAGTGAGTGTATATCTGTTCACTTCTTACGTATTCAGGCGGTCTGTAATACTTTGCCACGCGTCTCTCTTTGTTTTACGACTGTGGCGGTTTTACCTTTCTTATTAATTTGCTCCTTGAGGATTTCTGCCTCCGACGGTGAAAAGTACGCCGCTGTCGTTGCCTCGTTGCCATGGTGAATTGGTGAATCTGTGATCGAACAACATGGTCATTGTTGTCACACACACACACACACACACACACACACACACACACATCTTCATCTCCCTTTGTTCCTCTCTCAACTGTATTTCTAAAGCTTTTTTTCCAAGTTCCACTTTTTTCCACTTTACAGGTGGTGGTCACATGGTGAACCTTTGGATCAGAGACGACCGACCAGCTGACAGAGAGTTGCTCACAGGGGGAAGCGACTGTTTTTTGATTGAACATGGAGCGTCAGGAAAGAGGTGCGATCACACGGGTCCTCTCGGTGCTCCTGCCTCCTCCAGGGAGGTAAACAAAGTCCTGCTCGCTGCCTGGAGGTGGAAAATGTTAGTCGTCAGGTGAGTCAGGGAGGTTTGGTCAGACAGATCTTTGCATTACGTCTTCCCTCAGTAGGAGTTTTAATGTTTTCACATTGTGACAAACTGGTCACTCTTCAAATATTCAGCAGGATGTGACAAGTGTGTTACCCACAATTCAAAGTAAAAAACGGTTTCCCATTACAAACAGTGCTGGCAAATGAGCATTTGAAATGTATAATAGGATCCCAAATAAACAGTATAACTTGAATCACTTTTGATGATGAAACATGAAACATGAAATTAAATGAATTAAATGATCCACATGAACATGAAACAGAACCTGAAGGCCAGATTGAAGCTGTCCCCTGCTCTCCCTGCTCTCTGAAGCCTTTGTTAAGGATTAATCTTCCATTTATCAATGTGGCATTGGCTATTTAAACATTGTAAAGAGATCTGTAAGTTAAGTTAAACTTAAAAGTTAAGTTAAAATGTGGATACAGACACTTAATATAGAGGAATTATTGGTCCTTGATACTGTGAAGGCCTAGAATATGAACAGTTTGTAAGGGTTGACGGACATACTGATTTATTTAACATTTACATTATGGAGCAAACCGATACCATCCAAAAGAAATAGGACACATGAGTTTATTTTAATGGTAAATTTGTGCCACAAACAGAATCTAAACTTAATCTTCATTTTCAAAGTAAAATCTCTTCAAAGTTCAAAAAGGTCCATTTGCAAGAGGTTCAGCTCAGACCAAATAAATTAGACTTCAGTGGAAATAGTAAGAGTGATATGGAAATGACTGTCGTCACGGTGCCAGGACCTCTAATTGAAATCTACTCTGAAAACAGTTTTAAGAACACAGAAAGCACGAGTGCCTTAAAGCTGCACTTCAGAGAGCAGAGTGAGCGTGATTGGTCTAAAATGAGCCACTTCTGTAATTCAAAGTACAGTAAAGGCTTAGAAATTCTGTCAGACATGGGAATCTTTGGATGAGAAACTCTACATAGGAAAGTGAGAGGACGACACGTTTTTTTATCGAGCAGAGCAGGGAACTCTGACTTTTTGGAGAACTGTCATTACATAATCTGAGCAGTGAGGAAACAATGGAAACGCCCAGGTGTGTGCAACGACATAGAATGAAATTAGTGCTTTCATAATTCAATCATTCATTCAGTCTGAGTCGCAGGGTGGAACATTTGAAGTGTCCGTGTAGGTTCTCAGTCTATTTCATTGCTGGTTCTTCTCCTGTGAAATGTCAAAATATGATTTCTTGTCAGACCAGGCAGAGGAACCGATGGGCGCTGAGGATGTTTTGAAGAAAAGAACATATAAAACAATGTTTGTTTCCTCTTCAGACCTAGAAAATAAAATATACTTCAGATGTTTATACAAACATATTTGTTTCTTCTGTGAGTTAAAAAGCACAAAACAACAATGTGGACGACGATTATTTTTCCTGTTATTGTGGGTTGTGTTTGTTTGCTTGGCCGCACTCACTCCGTCGGAGGAGACGCAGAGACTCACACGGTCGAGCAAAGTCTTGAGAGCAAATGACTCTCTGCTGCTCGACTGCAGCTGCTCATTATTCTGCCTCTCAAAGCTGAAACCTACATTTGTGGAGCAAAACCATCTACTCAGGATGTCATAGCAAATGTAGATTCACTGATATATGTGTGTGTGTGTGTGTGTGGTAGTTAAATAATAATCAGTAGGAGAATGTTTATGTCACTGAGGGCAGACATTCCGTTTAAGTGTGATACAATCGAGCTCACTGTGTTTTTTTTTTTTTTTTGCACTATAATTCATATATTTCCCCCAGGATTCAAGATTCAGGCGTTAACTTTGTTAGTTGGTTTGTTAGTAAGCTAGCTAGCTATATTATTTACTTGCAGTTTGAATTCTAGATGTTTCCTGAGACTCCAACAGGAAGTTGCCAAGTGGGACAGTTCAGAATCCAAGATGGCGTCAGAAGCTCTGTCTGTCAATATAAACTGTTTTTGTATCCTATAACTCCTGTGTCCATTTCAATGACACGCACAGACCCAACTGTATGATTTGTTGTCAGTGGGAATGATGTAACGGTGTAGTTGTATGTGTGTGTATGGGGGATGCCATTTATTTATTCATTTATCAGACGAGTGAGAGAATAGAGACGGAGCAGGACACGACAATCAGTCGTAGGTTACATCCGCTGTCGGCCTACGTCACGTTTTACAGTGTGATGGTCCTGTTGTAGAGAATCACACTCTGGACCCCTGCCCCAGGTGTTGGATGTCAACCACTCTTCAACTCAGCACACCTGCGGCCAGTGTTACCTTGGACATTTTTCCTGTGAGGAACAACTCCCAGCGCGCCTTCCACGGGTTCCGACCCCCACCACGCTCCCCGGCTTCCCGCTGTCCTCTCCGGGCGCCTCCACTCCCAAGCCCGGCCTCATTCCCTTAGCTGCACCACACCTCGCTGGCTCCACACCTCACACAGTCCATCTCAGACCCCCCCCACACAGGTTCATTCTTCCCCCACCTGGACTGTGGCAGCCTTTTCTCCTAATTCACCATTTATTTCCTCATTTATTTTTTCTGTCAATAAACAGCAGAGTGCCAAAAGCCCACTCCTGTCGCTACAGGGGTTCGGTTCTGGTCACTAACATAACAGGTCAGAGTTAACATGAGCGTGGTGAGCGTGTTCACGCTGGTTTGGTTCTTTCCACATCATCTTCATTCACACTGAGCTTTAAACCAACGGCTCAATGAACTCATTAGCACAAATATAAAATCATATGCTCCTCTGACACTAAATATATCAAATGCCTTTGTTTTTCATTCACTCTCCACAGGATCGCTGCTATCTCAGAATTACAGAGGTGCAGATAAGGTGCTTTTATGGCATCAGACTAATATCTGAAATGTGGAAATAGCTTCAGTACATGAGGAGTTTGTTTTTTCTCAGTGTTCTACACAGTGTGCCACTCACAGCAGAAGTTTTATCTGCTGTCTGAATCTCCATCAAAGAGGAGTGTTGCCAGATTTGAGCTTTTTGCGCTGGGAAGATGCAGCTTGTGAAAGGTTTGTGTCGCTGGGATTTCAGAATATTCTTCTGCATTCTTTTAAGTCCTACCATATCGTACTGCTGCAGATGTTGGAGGAGGAATGTTTGCTTTGTTTCACGTAAAGACAAAGTCAGAATCAGACGTCTTTTGCTGTCACTGTAAAAATTGTATGCACCTTTCTCTCAAATCTAATAATACATGTAGAATGTAAAAGATAAAACAAAATATGACTGAATACAAAAAATAAGATAGTAATTATTAACAAGGCTTTACTTATTACCCCGCCTTTTGCCCGTTGACAGCAGGGATCGGCTCCAGCACACCCGTGACCCGTAACCGGATTAAGAGGCAGAAAATGAATGAATATATTTTCACCAACTCTACTATAAATCACCAGTATATTTCATGGTTTTCAGAAGTCCATAATTTGCATATTACACACATGTTTAAAGAAGCATCTTGTGTGGGAGAAAAACATTCAGAACAATTGAGTTTGTCAGATTCTCACGTCAACACTGTTAGTTCTGATTTAGTTATCTTTAATTCAGTGATTTTCTACAAACGCCGAATTAAAAACATAGACTGTTGGCAGGGTCCGTTTATTCAAACCACTGAACTGAATGAAAGAAAACATAATGTGCACATATTTAAACATTGAGTCCACTGGAAAATGAGTCCAATCAGCTTCTTCTGATGATGCACACTATGCGATTGAATCAGTGATGTTGGACCTGCAGTGTTTGAACCTGCACATGACTGACAGATGTTATTATTCTGTTTTTTTTTTTCCACCAGTTATACAATTGTACAGTTGTACAATCACAGAATAAAATAAAAATAAAAGTGACAGATTTATTATTCACAATTCAGTTATGTTAAAATTGTTCATCACTAATCACAATATGGCTTTTTTAACCAATTGTGTAGTTCTAAGCTGTGCAGAACGAAACAGTAGGCACAAACATCTTTTTTTTTTTTTTAAATACTGATTTAATCGTCTTCATTCAGAGATACAAAAGTGCCACTTCAGCTGCTGAAGCTGTAATAAGTGATTATATATTTCTGTGATGGATGATTAATTCAGGACAATGTGACTGAGAAATATCACAAAATAAAGCACATTTAATAACATAATGGGATGTTTGCACTGATGACACCGTGCCTCACCAAGACGCCTGAAATATCACTGTTTCAGGGTAGCGATGAATTCGAAGCTAACTATTAAACCATCAACAAGACCTCTAATCCAAACATCTTCTGGACCTGGTTCACCAACTGAGCCTGGAAACTGTGACGCTTTGTGGCTGGAAATTCAATGCATCGCTTCCAGCAGAGGTGATCGGAATGTCTGCGTGGCCCCAATAGTTCACTCTGATCGTCCAACATCCACAGCGACTGGAGCAGAACCAGCTGCATGTTTTATCTCTTCTCCTCATCACGCCATCCATTTATTCCATTTGATGAATATTAAATTGAAAATAATGTTAACATTACAAGATCAAAAACATCCAATGTAACATTTAAACTGTAAAATGCTTTAATGGACATTTGGAAAAGATCGAATATACAGCATGTGTCATCTGTCTTCTTTCCATGGTAAAACATGGATCAGTGATGGAAGCCTGAGGCAAACCCCATGAGGTCACTTTGTTTGTTCACAAAACTGCATAATTTCACACACACACGCGCGGTTATGAACACATAGTTCTGTGTGTTGATTTAGTATTATGATTATATAATACTATCTATTTATCTGGATAGATTACAAATTTTATTATGTATCTGCGGTACCACGTGGACGGTCCCACTGAATTATTATAATTGAGACAATTTATGATCATTTGTGAAACTTGTAAACAAGACTTGAACCATCATCTCAGACTCTGATCATTGACCTCCACTGGCCTCTGATGAAACGACATGAACCAGTTTATATCATATCTGGCATTAATGCACAATATTTTAATGTCATTTATTTCTCTGAGAATGTCCCATAACAGCAGCTCAGTGTGTCTATGTTCCATCCCACAGCAACACAACTTTGACGTCAACACAGTGAGTCAGTGATGTCAAGGATCGAATTCCTTGATAGTTCTATTTTACCGCTTTGGTAGAGTCTGGTCACACACACACACACACACACACACACACACACACACACACACACACACACACACACACACACACACACACACACACACACACCACACCATGCAGTAACTGTGTCTGCTGCACACATAAGTCTCCCTCAGAAACCACACATAACATGTATGAAAACAGAAGCAATGAAATGTGAGGATGGAGGAGGAATATTTAGTTTTTCTGAGGTTGACTTTCAGTTCATGTTGCCTCAAGCTTCCAAACAGAGTACGTGAGGGCAAAACAGATGCTGCCACTTCTGACTGGAAGGTAACTCACGTGCACGTTTACTTGGCTCCATTATTAATTATGACATTAATGATTCATTGCTGTTTCAATTCATGATTTATTTGTGCTTTAGTTTACAACCAAGGGCTTAAAGCACCACAGATTAGCACTATTTGATGTTTCGAATTCTGTGTTACGAACTCAGAAGCACTAAGTGAGGTCAAACGCATTATAATCTGCTGATTGTATTTTAACACACACACAGATGTTCCCTGCTGCTTTTTGTTCAGCATCCTAATTTACTAATTCCATGTCTGAGTCCTGTGTGTGCAGGTGAGTACAGCAGGTGACATTTTACTGTAATTACTGGACCGTCTGTATTTCGTGATTCAAACATATCGTGTCTGTACCTGCAGGTCATGACAAAGTCCTGCACATCACCTCCACTTCAACACCTACAGATCGGTGGGGTCAGTGTGCAGGGGTTGACAGGTCAGGTCACATGACTGCCCTCCTGCCATCCTTCTTCCACCTTACGTTTCTTTACTTTTTTTTTTTTTCATCCACCACCACCACCCCCGCTGTTTTCAGGGTGAAAGCGAGTTGATGGATGGAGAGTGACAGCAAGTGACCCACAGCTCAACTCTTTAATGTGTTGCTATTCCACCTGTGTCTGTGTGTGTGTTTGTGTGTGTGTGTGTGTGTGTGTGTCTAGTTCAGTGTATGTAATATGAACAAGGATGTCTGTGATGTTTAAAGGGGCTATTAGCTGCACTATTTCCAAAAAATGAAAAAAAGATTATGAGCAGAATTGAGCAGATACATCTACTGAACCCAACACACCGGCCCGTCCTGTGAGAGGAGGAAGAAAAGTTGCGCTGCTCAGGAGCAGCAAAAAAATAACTAGAACTGAACATGTGTGGACAATTCAAAATAAATCTTTTATTGCAGCAGATGAAAAAAAACGAAGACTCTTTTTCAGCTGTTATGTTTCAACTAAAAACAAAAAAAAAAACAAAAAAAAAAGAAAAGAAATTAAAAACAAACTGGCTATTTTGCTCCGTTACTACTTTGACTGAGCTGTCACAATGTTGTGTTTTTTTTTCCTAATGCTCTATAGAAACACACACACACACACACACACACACACACATTTGTTAACATTTGCAGATCTTATTCCAAAATTAAAATATTGCAAAATAAAATCTATATTTTACCCAGTAGATGTGTTCATTGAGCATGAGAGGTGCTAGCTGAACCTGATACCTTCTGACGCGCCGTGTATTTATGCTAAACTAGCTTAGCATTCATACTGACTGTACAGTCTCTGAGAAAGTGTTCTCTATTTCAATATGAAGCTTCAATATCAACATGAAGTTTAAATGTCGTGAAAACAGACTGAAAGAAAGGCTTTGCTGACATATTGTGAATGATAGCCTAACGCTGCTTGACTCATGAGCTGTTCTCTGCTCTGTAATTGTGCGGTTTGGTCCAAAGACAACAGCGCTAATTGACATGTTTGAATCTCGAACTGCTCATAAAATTCAGAGAAAAAAAAGAAAAATCAATTGGGTGACAAGACAATTCATTACTTGAATAAGTGAAATAAACTAAACTGAACTGACTCATAACTCATCTCCGTCTGCTAAGGAAGCATCATCAGATGTTCTGGATCAGCGTCAGGATATTTTTAAATTATTTTTTGAAGTGACATTTTTTAGTCATATTTTTGTCATACAAATACTACTCTAGTGTTATTACTGTGTCCTAGGAAAAGGGTCCGCATACTGTGTATGAGGCTACTGTCATGTAGGATTGTAAGTGTAGAGTAATGTAAGTGCTACACAATCAAGCAGTTAGTTTGTCAAAACCCAGTGCTCGCCAGTGATCCACATTGTTGTTCATGTGACATGTGACTTGTTTTCTTCGGTTTGTGATGTTTTCAAGATGTAGTTTACACAAAAAAAAAAAAAAAAATACATAGAAATTCTAGAAATTCTTTTATACGTCACTTTTCAATAAAGATGGATATGACAATATGAAAGAATTAGACAAAAGTCTGGATATAACCACTGCAATCCAGCCGACTTGAACCACTCTCCACCTCTTCACCACAGTGAATGTCAGGAAATTAAAGAGATTTAAAATAGGGAAAAGGAAACATTTATTTTCTAAGAGGAATCTGGTCATGAGAACAACGACAGCCTGAAACTTTTCTCAGGCTGAAGACACATCTGCTGCAAATTTGCTTCCTTGTTTCTTGGCTCATGCGACGACGCTCCAACAAATGTGGTGAAAAGGGTCGTTTGGGTTTTGTGTAATCCTGCTGACAGATGCAGCAGCCGACCACCGACCGACACTGATCTGGAACCTTGTTGGAAATGAAACAAAACACGAGTCCATCGCAAACACCCTGTCTACTCTCAAGAGACAGAAAATGAAAACGACATGATATAAAAGATAGAATATTCAACTTTTCACAGACTTAATAAAATAATTGTGTTTGAGTTGTGAACATTTACTGTGCTAGTAATAAATAATCTAAATTATTTTTAGAATTTTAAGGCGGATGTCCGATGTACATTTAACATATCGGTATTTATGAATAATGAACATCGTTAAGTATATTTAATTCTCACAAGACTTTACAAATAGTCTTTATGGTACAAGCTTCTCATTGTACCTCATGTAGCTCATTAGATTGTTGTCATTTATTTCTCTGAGGTACGTAAATCATCAATTATTGAACAATGTTTCTGGAGTAAACCGTGTGAAGTTTCTAACAAGGGCCTTCGGAGACGTTTTGTTGTGGAATGTAATTGAAAATGAATAATTGAAGACTTGACTGGTTGTAAGCTAGTGACAGCAACTCGCCACATGACTTCTGGGTATTTATTTTAAAAAAGTGATTTCCTATTTCATGAACAGTTTCAGTCCTTTCACACACATTTCCTGTTCTGCGCAAACAACAGTCAGATATCAGGAAATGGCAACGTGTCATTTCAGCCGGGTTCAAATGGACCTGACCCCTCTCTGTCCACGGCTGGAGTCCTTTAATATCTGATCATGATATATTCTGAGCTGGTTAAATATACATACGTTAGATTCAAAAATACCATTTATCATCTATCTCTCTGGTCAATTTATTTCACAAAATACAAACCAAGCTTTAATTCTTTATTGAAAGTGAATGTCACGGCGAAAAATTCATGTTCTCCATGTTAAACAGAACTGAACTTTAATATATCTATATGACATTCAGTTTATTTGTATGAATTCTTAAAGCTAGTATTATTGTTATCAAAATATATATTTTTTTCAGTTTATGTACTTATACACAGAGTACACAATCTCCTCTCCAGTAGAAAGAGTTCTGTGCATGATTGTCCAAATATAGTTTCATCTCCGTCTTTTATGAATCTAATTTGACTGATTACAAAGATTCTCTTCAAAGACGCAAGTCGATTTGTCATACCACCAAAGTCATGCACATTATGAGCACTGATTTGTTTTCATCCTGCGTGTTTACTGTGTACAACAGGAATAAAACTCAAGTGGTTTTGCCAGGTCATGGATGCTGGCACACTCCTTTGGCTCTGGACGGCCTTAATTCCTTCTGTCAGGCAGTAATCAGGTCTGTTTCACATAACGGGCCATTAGTTTAAGAGCAAATCTGCTTTCGGCTATAGGCAAAGACTGTGTGTGTCTGTGTGTGTGTGTGTGTGCGCTGTGGAGGAAGGAAACTGGCTGTGGCTGTCTCTGTACGCCAAACCTGACCTAGCAGGGTTTGGAAAGCGAGGGAGCAGGAGAAAAGAGATGGGGACTGGGAAAAAAAAGAGAGAGATGAGGAAAAGAATGAGGGGAAAAGCATCATCGCTCTCATTGGAGCCACTCGAGGAAAATGAGGCTGACAGGTCAGTGTGTGCCCCGAAGATGTTTCCATTTTAGCTCCATTCAAATCAGCAATCTCTGCCCTCCGCATGAACCTGCACCTCTTTTTACCACACAGAGACAAACACCCACAGATTCAAACCTTATAAAAAGGGAAGTGGCTCGCACACCGCCGCGCCACCACCAGTGGCCATGAACGTTCACACATCATTCCACTGCTACAAACATACCTGATCTGGAGCTGTGTTGACACCAGGATGACAACTTGATGCTGTCACCCTCTGACACACCGCCACTGTGACGGGAGACCAGCCGATACAGCAGGCCGCAGAAGTCCTACGAATAGGAGTTTCGCAGAGTGAGAAATAATTCACAAGTGAGAAGAGTGGCTTTTTGTAGGTGTTATTTTCTGTCCGTCCACGTCTGGCGTGGAGGAGGGGAGAGCGGCCAACGCTGCCTCTTACCCTAATAGTTTAAGACACAGCCAGCATTTGCTTTCATCTCTCAGGGGGAACACTGACACAAACGATTTTCATTCTCTCTGCCACCCCAACACACACACACACACACACACACACGTCACACAATCTACGTACACTTTTCTTTCTAATTCCTGGTCTCCTACAGAACACAAAAAGTAGTTAAAATAATCTCTCTTGCTTTGTTTGGCTGCTGAAAGAACGTAGAAACAACATATTTGTGTGAATCAGTGAGGAAAAGTTGCTGAACTGATGAGTCATTTCTGGCATGTGATGCTAATGTCTGGTGAGCGCAGACCTCCGAGGCCAATAAGCCAAAAATACCACATAGATCCACATTTCCAGACATTTTTATTAGACGTGTGTCTGCATTGCTTCATAAACGTCTCTAGAGCTTAGTCTAAGAGATTAATAATAAACATGACTGCAAATGAAGCTGTAACAGCCTTTGCTGGTTAATACTATATTAAAATGTGCATTTGACTTTGTTGTGTGAGATTCCTTTTTTTATTTTATTATTGTTATTTTTATAAAAAGGTTGACTTTTTTATTTATTCTATTTCATATTTTTTTTTTATTTCTTTTTCGTTTTTTTCCTCTGGGGACACAATATCAGAAGTTATATATTTGAGCTGAAGAATCCGTTGCCTCTCCAGTTTTTGCATCG
>CAAKHB010007872.1:88619-101579 GCA_901007665.1 Aeoliscus strigatus
CAACAATACGTTAATACTGTTTATGTCTTCTCCGTGTTTTCTCATCCTCAATCATCACATCTGACTTCATGAGGTCAAAAACTTGAGCAGGTTCATGTGTCAAACTCCACCTGGTAACTGGAAGCTTTAATATGTCACCTCAAATCCTAGAATGTTTAATCATTCAGAGGAATTAGGGAAGCAATTAACCAGACGTTCTCTCGGTCCCCTCGCTGAAGGTGTTTGTGTCCCTCAGGGGTCATTAGAGCCACGACACGGAGACCTGCTGACCTCAGCGTCTAGACAACACAACAGGAGCTGATCGAAGAAGATCAAACACATCTGACACTTCGCCAGCAGATCAAAAGATCCTGCAGCTGATATCTGAAGAACAATGAGCTGATTATAGCTAGTTCATGTGAAGAATGTGTGTGTGTGTGTGTGTGTGTGTGTGTGTGTGGCTTTGATTCCATCCAGGATGTTCAATTAGCCAAAGCCCTTCACTCAATGAATGTGCTGCCATATTAGACACGAATAGACCAAAATATAGTGTATTTGTACAAAAAAAGTGAAATCCATTTGTGTTCCAAAATGAAAACTTGTCATTGAGGAAAAAAAAAAACATACTTTGTTACTTTGCTACAGAATCTTGTTCTACGTTTTCTCTGAGGAAATCATGATGACTCTATAATCAATGTGGAATCTTCAACTGAAGCTACAGTTGAGACAGAAAATTGTCATTAGGAGACATTAAGAAATCCTGTGGGTTGTATTTTAAGGGCTGGAACAAAAAAAGTGCATGGTTATTTGAGTAGGAGGAAATGTTGATTTAAAGAGACTCAGTGTCAACAAGACTGGACCTAAACAAACATGTTTTACTGGAATTAAACATATAAAAGAAATAAATAGAAAAGGTGAATGGACAGTAACAGTATCTACATCTGAATGTGACTAATGAGTCATGGGATCCCTTTAAGCCCCGCCCACAGACTAAGAGCCCACCTACATCAGACAGACTCATGTGATTGGTCGAGACGTATTTTGTTCATAGGTAAATGATCCAACGGTACGTGTGCAGACGGACCTGCAGAGATATTCTACAAGCTCACAGAAAATCTGGATGTCCAGGTTTGGAGTCAACAAACTTTCCAGTGGGACATTTGATCATTAATGCTAGTTTGTGCAGGTTACGTGCGAAACAAATCAGTGGTCCCTGATTTTCATGAAACACATGAACAACCAAACCTCTATGAGGTGTTTCGGTGTTATTTTTCGCTCAGTATTCAGCTTCCATTCATGTGCTGCCATTTCTCTCACTAGATTCGTTGCTTGTTTGGACACGTGTCTGTCACCAGTCGTTCAGTGATCCGATTACTGCCAGCCTGAAACATTTCCAGTGTGACCACAGCGCGCACACACACACACACACACACACACACACTCTGAGACTGAAAGGGGTGTCCAGACAAGACCCTCCTCTCTTGAAAATTTGGACTGATACTGGAATTTCAGGCAGTCAGATAAAATAAACGAGTGGAGCCATAGATGCTGGATAAATAAGCAGAACACTTTGGTTTGGGGGGGGACCAGCTCTCTGCTCCTCAGTGATGTAACTGATTGTTCCTTTCCCCCACTGATTAAAAGGAGGTCAAAATATACGCAGGTTATTACATTCTACCACAAAAATACCTCTAATCCCTGGAAAATAATCAGCCAAATGGTTTAGATTGGAAAAGGGAAACACAAATAGGAAGAAAGTTTGAGGACCGCTGCATTTCTTTGTACTAAGAATGATTCCAACGCTCCAGGTCCAATGTTTTTGGATCTGGAGCGTTGGAATCATTCTTAGTTTTAACACTAATTCCACTTCACAAGGAAATAATATTATTAAAAGATGGTCCTCCGCAGGAAAAACACTTTTTAAAGGTATTTTATCTGTACTACATCTAGAGACTGAAGTGAATCAGTTTGTAGTTCATTGTATTTACATTTATTTCCAGAACTTACATTTCACAATTTACAATAGTCACGTTTTACTTCTGCAGCAGTATAATAAAGTGACTGATCATCAACTGCAATTGCTTCTTTTAATTACAGATGATCAAAACTTTTCTTCTTTTTGTTCCTGATCGTAAAGTCAGTATCGTGAGTTTGTGGACAAAACAAGACAATTGATTGGGGGTTGTTTAAATCTCCTTTTGGGGTTTGAGAAACACAGATTTCACAGTTTTTCAACTGATAAATTGATTGAGAAATTATCAAGAGATTATCACTGATGCTAAAATCCCTGTTAGTTTGTTTGTTTTGTTTGTTTTTTAAGACAACAACAACAACAAACTCGGTTGTTTTACAATCGTCAGAATACTCATTGTGGTGAGATAACTTTTGTTATTAGACTGTTTCCATCATGTGACTTTCCCAGCTCTCGGACTGTCACTTCTGGGTTTGCATAGAAAATACAACTGGCCCTAAGGTGATTTGTGGGTGGAATATGATGACAACCTCCTGCAGTTAGTACGCTAACAACTTTGAGTCATTGTTGTCTGAAGTAAACAAAGAAAAATACTGATAACCAGAAAAATCTAAACTCAGCAGCAGGATTCAGGTAGAAACGCTCACGTAGGACGCTCGCGTGGGCTACGACATAGCCTGTCTGCCATTGCCGCTTTCACTGCAAGCCGCTTTGTGATCACCTCGTCCATGATGTGACACCTATTAAGTGACATCCATTGTTGCTTGTTCTGTTCTGGTCCCTACTGGGGATTTTGCTGGTGCTGCTCTTCCTACCTCAGGCGTTCCATGGAAGGGTCGAAGGTCTCCCCAGAACAGAACCCTACTGCCAAATGTAAATCATACAAAACATTCAGCAATAAAGTTCTTCTTTGACAAAGTGATCCTGACTGAAATGTCATTATGTCTATCCTCACAGAGAAGGTCTTATTTCAGTAAAAGAGAGGTGGCCGTGATGGACAATGAAATGTAAGGAAGGTTTGAGCTGCAGTGGAGACACATGACACGTTCTTTCAGCCAGGGAAAGAAAGGAAACTCTGTCTCACGCTGTCGGGACAGAAATGTCTCTGTCTGACTCTGAACCAGACAGAAGTTCAGAAGAAAAGGTGCCATAAGCCAAATTTGGACCATCTCTAGCTTGAAGTGGAACCATAAAAAAGTAATTGTAGCAGTATGTGCGACAATCAATACCGAGACACAAAAACTACAAACACACTGGCACAAAAGAATATTATCTTCATGTCTAGAGAGGTTCACAGCCAGTGCCAGTGTCTCCTTTCATCTTCCCCACAGCGAGTGAGAGAAAGGGAAAGATGAGAAGGAGCAGGAGATGAAAAGAGCTGCAGAGGAGGACTGAAAAGGCACTTAAAGGTTTCCCTCCTCGCAGTTGGTCTGTTTGCGGAAAAAAAAGTTGCATTTTATTCCTGTGTTTGTTCACACGGCTTCATCTGTGCATACGTCCCTCTGCAGGTCTCTGTGGGACTCCAGCTGATCCCATGAAAGAGCTGCGACGTTCTACTCAGGCCGCCCGACACACCAACCGTTTCTGAGACACGTGTCCACTCACACAGCGATCATGTTGGTGTGTTGAAAACTGGACTGAGGGCAGATTCAAAAGGACATTATTTCAAACCCATTCTGCCAGAACAAAGCAACAACCGTCAAATACCGACACACGCCACCCCACTTCACTGCCTTGGTATCTACTGTGTGTGAGACACATCGGGTTTTCACGAACCCGCGAGTGGACTGGTAGCTGGCTAGCAGGCTAACAGAGATAGTAATGGCCAACGCTGGCACCTCAGATCAGCTCTTGGATCTTAGATGTGTGCAGATCACTTATCTTTTCTCAAAGTCAAATGACTTGGGGCAAAAAAACATGAGGAACCATAGCCACGGGGGTTTGGGCAACTTTTATGTGAAAGTTGAGTTTGAAATTCATAAAAATGTGAATAAGCAGGAACACGAGGGTGCAGCTCAAGCTAGCCAAACCACCGCCAGAGCGTTTTAGATGTTGAGTTTTCCTTTGAATGTGAACGCTAGCTTGTTTACGCTGAGTACGTGACCGGGTTGGTTGACAAGCACCGGACACGATGTGTGATTCCAGTTTGCACACACAAGTGAAAACAGCGAAAACTCTCATTCTAAGAGACACATGCAGGGGAGACTTTGCAGCTTGTCGGAAGAGAACAAACTTTGTTTCTCTGTGTTTTCAGATAATCCTGTGATTTGGTGAATTTTAGTCAATCTACGCAACAATGGAGAGAAAAAAAATATACAACCTTGTACCTGATGTTCTTCAGTGCATTAAAATACGTTTTTAAAATACTACTGATTCGAAAACATCCCATGTGCGAATCCTAAGAGGGGACAAAGAGGACAACAGGTTTGTGCCTTTGAATCCTCATCTCGCAATCGTTTTTGTGTCTGTCACCCTGAGAAAAGTCTGTTGTTGTTGTTGTTTTTCCCTCTTGTGAGCTTATCTTGGCACCTGTCATTTCACTATTTTCAGTTTGTGGACTGAATCTTGCACTTTCAACACTTGTGTTTCGCCACAGACTCCCTCTTTAGAGAAAAAAAAAGCCACAACACATAACCTGACCAGTGCAAAACATAGAGGACGTTAGCAACGCGGTGCAGGGAGCCACATTTTGGAATGAGGGAAACTGACCCAAAAGGAGCTGACAGCAGAGTAAACATGACAAGAACACAGTCAGCAGCTGAAACTGATGATTTCCACACGGACACAAAATGCAGATGCGATGAATTCAGTGTATGGTGTATGATGTCATGGCCAATAATCTAATACATCAAATCTAAATGCAGTACATTGATTGATTTGCAGGACTGACAGCAGCATTAAAAATGATTGTTGGATCACAACTTCGACCTGTTCCGTCAGGATGGTGTGTGTCTATGAGCAGGCTGAATTAATGGTGCAAATGCACATACTTTGAATGCCAGTGTGGCCCTGCTCCTTCCCTGAAAAACACGTTTGTACGTTATCTTCTGTTGCTCATTGGGGCCGGCTGTGGATATTCTTTGCATTTACAGCATTATAGCATTTCAACTTGTTTGGAGACTACAAGTACCTGGACGGGTGAGATGCTAGTCGTAGGTGTGCGTTAAGTGGTTTTAAGACGAGATGCGGTGAAGAACCGCCCAACATGAGTTAGGGCTAACACATAAGAACATAAATTAATGATCTCATTTCTGTTTCTTTGGTAAATGACGATGGTATAATCAACTCGTAGGTGTACATGTGCCTCCACTTTGCGTTGGACGGTTCGTGGCCCCTGCGTTGTGCCTTAGAACCGTTTAACGCACACCTACCCACTGATTTTACTCTTACGTACTGATGTATTGCTGACAGTTGTTTTCCTGAGACACTGTAAGTATGACGATGAAAATATATCTCATTCTGCTAGAACGCAGGTTGCACCTTAGGTTAGTGATTTCATATTCAAACTGAAATAGAAATCAGATCCCAAATAATACTTATAGTTTTGTCAAGAACAGCTGATTCAAATGTTTTCTGTCCTGTGGTGTCACTTGGCCTCATGTTTGCTCTTATTTCCAGCCCAACAAACCTGTTCTCATATTGTCCAATAACTCATTTCTTTTTTTTTTTTTTTCAAAACCGCCGGTGCTTATTTGTCACTGCCACCAACATATGAAGCAATTTCAATTTCTATATTTGTCTCTGCCGTCAGCCAGCAGTGAGGATGTGATATCGCTTAACGATAGCCGGCATGAATGTGTAAATGAATAAAACCACGTTATTAGCATCACTGCAAATGAAATGTGTGTGTGTGTGTGTGTGTGTGTGTGTGCGTGTGTGTGTCTGTTTATCTCTGTGCGTGTCCAATTTGCCTCTGATTCAAACTGCTTTTAGCTCTAAGTGACACTGGCAGTGATTTTACAGTCCATCTGTGGTGTGTTTGATAAACCAATTGTAGCCCAGTCACTGCGTCATGCATGGATTTTTGTGTGTTTGTGTGTGTGTGTGTGTGTGTGTGTGTGTGCATGTGTAGTCCAAATCTTATTTTTTTTTCTCTGTGTCTCTGTTTTCTTCAGTGTCCACTGTTATCTCTATGTTGATGACCATATAAACATACGATCTGGAAACATCACCAGCCATTATCCAGAACCATCCGCTTGTTCTTTCCTCGTCAAACATTATCCTTCTCCATCCCCATATCTTTCTGTATTAGCACCTTTTATTTCCGGCTCATGATTGTAAAAATAATCAAGTCTTTCCACCTATCATCCTCCTCACACATGCATAATCCCTTGCCACCTGCCTGAATGTTGTTGTCCACATCCTCTGACAGTAATTGATGTTAGGAGACTGTTGCCCTAAGGTCCTGTAAGCATAATATATATGATCTGCATGCCTCACCAAATGGGAAAACATCCATTCATTTGCATGCTTATCAGTTCAGCTGCACGGCGCCTTGATCCAGGTAATAAAGCTGTTTCTGATATATTCATAAGAGACACAAACAGTCTCTGGAACACAAGGAGGAGGAGTCGAGGGAATGTGAATAGAGACAAGAGGCAGAGGTAATGTGTGTGTGTGTGTGTGTGTGTGTGTGTGTGTATGTGTGTGGTGGGCATGTGTATTCACATAAAGACAGCCTCTTCACATGGAACGTGCTCTCATTGATGTTCCTTGCAGATGATTGGTTGGTGCTAATTAAGAGCAGCATCACATCCACCCATCTGCTTCGGCTTGATCCATCAGACGTTAAGAATAAATATAATGTCCACAGGGAGAATCTGTGGGGAGGACTTAAGTGTCATAAATTACATTTTATGTCAAGTGTAACGGCATTTCATTTGAGTGAAGTATGCTGGGTAATGGGTTGTGTTTCAGTGTAAATGGTACAAATACAAACATCACTGGAAGTGGATGATTTTCACACTGTAAAAATCAGACCTTTGTTAGCGCTCGGGCACAGTTTGTGTGGCCCCATCTGAGCAAGCTACTACTACATAAAAGTACACTGCTCACTTATGCATACTTACTTACTTACTTAAAAACACTTCCCATCTCATCATCCTCATCCTTAGTCTATTTGGATGCTAAATTCTTTTGTTAATTAAGAACACTGGGCAGTTTCTCATTCAGGTCACTAAACAGTCACACAATAATCAATAATAATAATAATAATAATGATAAGAGTGTAAAAAGCAGGAAGAAAAGATAATCAGGAATGCAGAGTTGCAGCCTTAAGCTAGTTAAACACAAATGTTTAAAAAATAAGCTTTGTCCTTTCAAACATTTAAAGAACTGGTTTCCCTGATGTGCATGTCCAGACCAAAGTGAACATCAGTATGTAACCAGAGACTGTACCAAAGCATCCTTTTGCATCAGGATAAAAAAGCTGTCAGTCGAATCCTGGGTATGCAAAGTAGCACTTGCACAACCTTTGCATTCTTTTGGCTCCAAAATATGCTTCTACCTCAAACAGCTGATTGCCGTAACTAAACCTAACCAGACCGTTATGCTGTGTTTCAATGTGCGGACATCGACACAGACCTTGTTTCATAAAGGACTTATTGTTCTGAGACTGGCCTGCAAGACATTAGCATGGCAAGCAAGGGAGGCGGTGCAGGATGACACTTCACTGGATGCAGAGAGAACCAAAGGCGATAGACTACATATCTAGATACCTTCAAACCACACAGTTAAATAGATAAAGAAAACAAAGAGCGGATGGAAAACAATGGTTCCTTTTCAGCAGGGGTTGGTTGTAGACTCTGAGCAGGTAGATTGCAACTGGAGATTTATGTAGTTGTGAGTTCATGGAAAAGTAACTGCATCACACACACTGATGCTAAATAAAACCATGTGTGTGTTACTGTAAATCACAAGCAGCGTGACGGTATTTGAGCTGGGACAAGCTATTCCACCGTCGTCCACATGCAAGGTAGTCAAAGTGCAGAACATCAGACAGAATCTTTAAGAACAGCATTTTTTTTTACTTCTGCCAAAGCAGTGGATGGATTTTTTTTGTATTATTGTCTGTATGGTTTCATTTTGAATGTGCACAGGAGTAGAAGTCTTCCTCTGTCAGCTCACCAAAAGTGCTTTCAGGCAATTTCAGAAAATGTCAACAACACTCTTTGCTGCACTCAAGCAGCGGTACCCACACTGTGTGTGTGTGTGTGTGTGTCTACAGAGAGTACAGAAGCCATTATAATGGACAAGGACTTGGTACCTCCTTCCCCCCTGAGAAGCTACAAAGGCCGAGTTGCCGTCTGCTGAGGTGCTGGAGCCGATTGGCTGATGTGACCAAACCTCAGTCAGCCTGCAGACGCCAGCAGCCGAAACAAACAATGATATAAAAAAAAGTAAAGAAACTCAGCTGTCACAGGAAGGAGAAGACCAAGTCAAATCATGTTTTTAAGGTCACACAAATGTCTCTGCAGTGGCTAAAATACAAAGCGAGGACATCGTCGTAGAACCCCCCCACCCCCCAGGAGGCCTGGGAGGTGTAATCATTGATCTTTTAGAAGTTACAGCTTGTACAACATCAGCATGGCAGACTCTTCACCATCCTGAGACCTTTGTGTGCTTTAATAAATGAAAATATCTTTTTGAGTTTGTTTTCCACGTGCGCTCTGCTCTTTCATGATAGCCCTTGCTGAGCCGGCGCGCCGTCTTCACAGCAGCTTCAGAGGGAGAGAAAGCATCAATGTGAGAGCCACTGGAGGGTGCATTAGAGGATCCACACCAACTGGGTCCCGCTCTCTGTTCATAACGTTATGAAAGACATCCAATTAGGCAAACGGGTGGAGAGAGAACAATAGAGTACATTCTGAAGGAGTCACTTCTGGATAAGTGTCAGAGTGTTCTGCTTGTCGTCATGAGGCAAATCGCTGCATCTGCCGGTTCGAGTGCTGTCTGTTAATCTCCTCAACCCAGGAGGATGCATGAGAGACGAGTGACAAACTAATCCATAAAACAATGGTGCACGATGAGTAATCCAGTGTGAATATTTTAAGATGAACTTTCAAGCAAGCGTAGGTTTGTGTGTGTGTGTGTGTGTGTGTGTGTGTGTGTGTGTTGGGGGTATTTGAAAACAAAGAAACAGAGTTACTTCTAGAATGGTGAAACAAAGAAGCTCAGAACATAAAACTGCTGAATATCATTTGTAACTTTTGGACTTCAGCATAACGTTAGTACAATTCACTGTTTGTTTTTTGGTGAATTGTCTGCAGTTTCTTCAAATACACAAGATGCCTAGATGAATGAAAACTAAGTTTAAGCTGGACGTTTCGCCATTTGCGTCAGCAAACATGGATCTGCTAATGACATGAATTCACACCACGACCATTTAATTATCATTGTGTCTTTGCTCAGGTAATTATCCTCATGCACAGGTGACAGTTAACAACATGCAGATTAACATGTGTAAACAAACACCAATGATTGATGCCAGCACATTAGCTTTAGCACACTGGTAGCATGTCTATCTCATGTCAACACACACACGTCTGAAGCTCAAGGAATAACAGGAGAACACGAGTGTAGCATCATTTAGCTGTGACACAGTCTGTGAATTTGCTCCTGTTTGTGTTCTTTTGAATGTTCCACATATTGGTTCCAGGTGCCACGTGTCTGCAGATGTCATGTGACAGTCACAGCTCATCTGCATCACCGCCCACCACATTAACAAGATATTGGTTTTACTACTTCACCAAAACATTTCTGTTGTTGTGATGTCGATGGCTGTCGCCATGGCAAACATATTTTTCATGTATTGTTGTTTTTTTTTTTCCTCCTCATCCGGCAGCACAAAAGCAAGAGCTCCACATCTGCTTGAATCCATTATTTTCATCAATCCTATCTGATCGGCTGCTCCACCGCACTCATCAGCTGCAAGGTTATTCTGATCCAATTAACATTATCTAGCTGCATGATGTAATGAAACACAGATTACATTTGTACCCACTGAATTCATCATTATCAGCCAAAGTCCAAAGTGTTTTTAGAATCAAAAGGCTGTTGCATCAGAGTTTCTCTGGCAAAATCTTGCGGCAGCTCCTCAAACCTGGAAGTTATGAACTAAATACAAGTGTGCACATTCACAATAGACCATTTTTCTATTGCATCATCAAACTTTTTTTTTATGGTGATGGCAAAACAGGGATCAAAAACAACGTATCCCTCAGTTGCAGGAGCCACGTGTCAGAGAGGCTGGTGAGGAAAATGAAAAGAAAGGTGATTGGATTGTGTGGTGGCACAGCTTGTACCAATTTCCTGAGTTAATAGGAAATGTCTCCTTGTGCAGTGCTGCATTTCCCAGAGCCCCGGTGGATGCACACAGTCATTGTAGGATGGCACAGGGTCTCCGCAGTCGCGGCAATGAAGGAAAACAACCCTCCCGACCTTGTGCCACCCTGACGATTGTCCTTAAATATCTCAGCAAACAGGTTGTTTTTTGAGGTGTGGCATCAGCAAACATCGACTGTGGACACTTTGTGGAGAGCGACGAGGGCCAAACATGGCCGCCGCTGATCCGCAGCCAACATCATCAGCCACTGATGAAGGACGCACAGACCTAGCGGAGCGTGAATCATGGTGCTGGAGGTTCCTCAGACATCCACCCATGCTCTTTGTCTTTCTCATCTGCTGGGAGGACTCTCTCCCAGAATGCAGCATTCAGTGAAGCACAATGACACGATCAAACAAACTCTGTGCAATTGTTCATGAAGGAAGATAAAGCCCCGATGAGACAGACGCACTCTGGCTGCATAGTCCAGTTCCCTCTCTGGAACAAACATATTCGACTCTTTAGGGACAGACTGTGCTCAGTTTTTATAAAACACACTGTCTAATTTTTACTTTAATAGTCTCATTGTATGTTTCTGCACCTTCCAGCTCCCGCTGTGACCTTTAATGTTTTTACTTTTTTTTTTTTTTTAAAAAGAGGAGACAGGAGAAGGCACGCCAGCAGCCTCGTATTATCGGATGAGGCGGCTGATAAATGTGGCCGAGCTCACGACTGAGTTTCTATTAATCTTCCAAACGATGTGAGGCCTAATGGAACGAGGACTTTAGAGAGGACACATCCGCTTTCTGCTCTTCCTCCAGGACATACAGCCACTGAGTAATGTTTTACTGACACACCAGAGACGATATAAGTGGCATTTAATCTTTTTTAAAATTCATTTTCATTTTTTTTCTCACTTGGATTACAATGAGAAATTGTCCAGGAGAAATTAAAATGTGTAGTTCAGCCCCTTTAACGGCCATAATGGTGATAGTGTATATCCTCAAATGTGAAACGACACTTACATGACAGATGTTTCAACATGCAATGATCCTCTGAAAAAATAATTTTTTTGAGTGGATCTCGTAATGATGTCCGACCTGTTTCTTCCTTCTCTTCACTGTATGTTGCTACCTCAGCTGCCTTGGGATGGCACGTGGCCTCATCAACCAGAAAAAGGAGGGTGAGAAAGCACATCTGACGCCTCCAGAATGTGAGAGAGAAGGTCAGGGTGTGTGTGTGTGTTTTGGGGGGGGGCGTCGCTGCCCACCTGTATGGCTTAGGGGAGGAAATGCAATAATGGTGCTTCAGCAAAAAGCACCAACAAAAAGTCTCCCTGTCAGCGGCTCCTGACTCCCAGGTTTAATTAGGACTCCACCGTGATGCAACCGCACAAAAACAAAGTCTGCTGATTAAACTGTGTTTGACCGAAAACAAGCAAACCAGGGATGAATCTCTGCTCGACAGTCGACCTCCGAGACATTCATCAGTCTCCCATCGCTGGGTTCCCAATGATCCCATCTCCAAAGTCAAGTTATCTTTCACCTCAAGACTCAACAGTTGATGTAGAACATTGTATGTATTATCATCAGTGGTGAAAAAGTCCTTCCTGCTGAAGGTTTTTCTATCCTAAGTTGAGGATACATGAGTTCAGGTCGTTTCTCATCAGTCGTCGTCTTTGACCGTCAAACTTCCAGTGACCGGACTGTGGGAGGTGACAGTGAAATATGACGTGTGACAGTCTGACGCTTCAGAAACACAAACACAGGCAGCCTGGATCTTCTCATCTTGCAGTTGTTCTTTGTTTGTCTGCGTTTTCTGTGTTTTTCCGAAAAAGCTCTCCGCCATCGACTCTGAATGCTGACAGTCGACTCCTCACCAAGGCCAGAGACATGACCACGTCACTCCAGTTTGTGCCTCTCTCCACTGGCTTCCTGTTCTCTTCACGGTGGATTTTAAGATTCAATTGCTTGTTTTGAAGGTTGTAAACAGCTCTGCCCCTCCTTTCTTATGTGATTTTCTACTCATCCAAAGACCTGATCGAGCTTTGAGGTTGTCCAGCTTTTCAACTGGAGTGAGAACATCTTGCCTCCTCATACTGTTTGTTGGCTCTGTTGGTGTTGATGTATTCATGTGTTGTAGTTTATTTGGAACCTGTAAAGTGCTTTGGTTGTTTTTAAAAAAAAAAAATGCCATGTAGATAAATTGGACTTCAACTTGAACCCTTGTCATGCCTCTGAACCTGAACAACCTGAACCTGAATCACACTCTCTCATTCTTACAATGAAGCTGTAGAAGAAAACGTGACATTCATTTATTTCTTTGACTTGTCCACAGACGTTGTGCAGCCGTGTTAGAACCAGGTTTTCCAGTAACACTTTTCCACTTCCTGTCACTTCTCTTCATTCGCCAGGTGTCAGCTGTCACGTCCACAGCACTGAAAGCTGCTATGCATGGAGCCGCAACCTTTTCCCAGACGTACTGACAGAGACCGAATGAAATATTCCACATGATGCATTTATATGACAGCTAGAAGAAAAAAAAATGTACTGGAGCAATAAGAATATCGACGCTGTGATCGTTTTTAAACCCACACAGTATTATTAGTATTATTATAATAAAAGAGCCCTCCTCTAGTTACCATTACTCCCTTTCTAGCCAGCAGTAAAATATTATTTAGAGAAGC
>CAAKHB010007872.1:101599-118089 GCA_901007665.1 Aeoliscus strigatus
GCTACAAGAAAAAAATGTACTGGAGCAATAAGAATATCGACGCTGTGATCGTTTTTAAACCCACACAGTATTATTAGTATTATTATAATAAAAGAGCCCTCCTCTAGTTACCATTACTCCCTTTCTAGCCAGCAGTAAAATATTATTTAGAGAAGCCTTGATGGGTAGAAATAGTCCAGATGTCGTTCTGACTGTCTGGTTTATGAGAGCAGATCAAATGTTCCTGGTTTGTGGTGAGACTGATGCACAAAGTTTCTTGACGACAGAAGATGCAGGTTGTTCTTCGGTGAAATTGCATTTGTAGCACAATGTCATCAGAGAGTGGAGGTGCTGTGACCTCTGGGGAGCTTTTAAAAATGTCATTATATCACAGCTGTGGGACACTAACTATGTCTGACTGCTGCTGATTCCTCCTGTCACCACAGTGTATAATTTGTGCCAGGACTATCTTCTCTGTAGCCACGGAACAAGGTGTCATTGGTGTGGATGAATCTGTTTTGCCAATTCGCTGGCCTTCGGGCTTCAACTTCTGCTTTGATCAAGCGACAGCCGTCCTGAAGGGAGCAAAGTGCAGACACTGAAGACTGTGCCTGTGCAGATGCCGGGAGATCTGTCAGACAGTTAAATGATTTGTTATGCACATCATTATTCATATCTGACAACGTGCAGAGAGGCGACTTTGGCGCTTCACACTGGAAGGACCTTATTGATGTTGACAGCCACACCTTGTGATTACCATGTTTCACACAGGCCTGTGACGTGATTAATAAATGAAAGCGTGAAGGGTGTGTGTGTGTGTGTGTGTGTGTGGGAGAGAGAGAGAGAGAGAGAGAGAGAGAATGCATGTGTGTGCAAAAACCTGGTTATTGTATTAACTAATTCCAGCTACATCAGAAAGCAGAAATAAATGTTTTTTTCAATTAAAGGAAAACGTGTGACAACAAACACATTTATTGTACACAGACCAACATTATTATTTATAATCTGTATCAATCTAACCAACTAGTCTCACTTACATCACACAATGTTTGTTATTTCTGTTTTATTTCTCTGTTCAATTTTCTCTGTGATGTATTGTAATGTACATACCCTTCTAACATCTGAAGGAGTTTAAACATTTAGAAGAACCTGGAAATCCAAACTTGACATGAACTGTTGGACCATAAACTATGAACAAAATCAGTTTGGACCAGTCACATGGGTCCTTCTGATGTAGGTGGGCTCAGAGCCATGAACGGAATCTGTGGGCGGGGACACAACAAAGATGGCTGCTGCCGAGGAAAAACAGTCGTTTGAATCGTCATTGGCGTCAACAGGAAATGAGTTGGATGTTTCTGTCAAAGACCAACAAATACTTATTTTCATTCCATTGTCGTCTCCCCATCAAAGTCTTCCACTTTTCTCTAAAACAAATTCTGTCATTGACGGGATCCTCTGATGACATCACCTTGTTTTTTGCTGGTCGTGGTGCTATCCAATAGCATGCAGTGGTATTTTGATATGCACCCACTGCGTATAGCGGCCAAAACATTTGAGGAATGGACTCTGGTTGATCCCTGCGACCCTCATTCCAGACTGGCAGGCAGGAGATACTCACACACTGAGTGAGTATCAGTTTGCAAGTCGTCATCGGTAATCAAGCATCAGAAACTGAGCTATCGGTTTTCAGTCTGACGGATGGATGGAAATAAATACTGATGGTGTATTTGATTCCTCAGAAAACTGTCTCGTGATTTTATCAAACATGTCCAAGACTCCAAGACCATCATTTCACAGGTCTGTTTTGCTGCTAAAATAACATATTTCTGAAGCAATGGTGTTAAATGACGCTTGAAGACAGGACATGCAAAATTATGGTACGTTATTTACACGCCATCGCACAGTATCATGATATGAGGTCAACATTACGCAACCAGACTGTTGGAAATGTTCCAGTTCTGCCGTCTTTGTGTTTTCAATTTCAGAAAGGAGCGATTCAGTACAGCCACCAACTCT
This sequence comes from Aeoliscus strigatus, assembly GCA_901007665.1. NCBI lineage: Eukaryota > Metazoa > Chordata > Actinopteri > Syngnathiformes > Centriscidae > Aeoliscus > Aeoliscus strigatus. Next base: position 103,595 of record CAAKHB010007872.1, read on the forward strand.
TTCCCAATCTCTTTCTCCCTCCAGGAGAGAGCAGGAAGGGAAGAGAAAAATCATTCTTTTGGTCCATTTTTTCCTCTGCTCAAGCAAGGTCAGTGAAAGCAGTCTGCAGCGTTTTAAACAAATTAATCCCATACCTCTGGGGTTCGGGTACCCTTCATCTTTGCTGTAATGTGATAAGGGGACAGGATGGAGAACAGGGAACCTGCAGGTGCTCAGCATAGCTAACACACACTCATTTTTATCAACTCACACCGCTACTTTTCCGATTACACCTGCAGCTTGACAGCCTCCAAGGTGACTGCAATTATAGGGAAATAGGGGGGAAAGCTTATTCATCCTGCTTATCAAAATCACTGGAAAATAAGCAGATCTCCTGTAAGTCCCTGTAGCTTATGTTCACGACCAGAGCATTGGAACCGATCCACCGACGGCAGCAGGAATCTCCCCTGAGGCAGGTGGACGTGTGGAGATAGCGCAGGAAGTCAGCCGATACGCAGTCTGATTATAGATGAGCCTGTAATCGATATGCGGAAAAATCACGACTCCTCGAAGATGAAGATATTCATAGGATGGCAGACATCGGTCTATGTACGTTAGGGAACGTGTTGACGGTGAGCGGGAGGAAGAAATGAAAGCTCAGCGAGAATCTGGGAACTGGATGATGTATGTTCACCTTAGCACTCGCTGTCCCGGTGGCATTTCCATCAACCTTTAAAGACTTAATGGAGGATGCATTGTCACAAATGAAAAGAAGAGATTTCAGCAGCAAAAAGGGGGCAACGTCAAAATTCATGATATAAAGAGGACTTGGTACTTACTCTGTGGTGCAGTGACACAATGTCGTTCTGACAATAAAAAGTTTGCTGTTTCAAACATATCCACATGTTTGATAGTATATTGCAAATACACACAAAAACGCAAGCACACACAGACACACATATATCTTTCTAATGCATTAAATACTCTTTTTAATTTGTACTATATCGTCAATAACATTTGAAAATGTCAGCATACTTTTGTATGCTGACATCGAACGTAACAGTACGGGTTTAATGTCCTTGGTGAGAGCAACCACGTCTGTGGTTTAAACAAACATGGCCGACAAACCCTTGCTGCTGTTTGTGCAGCGATCTGCTCTGAGAAATCCCCAAAGAACAAACGTGTCGAGTAGTGAAGGAGTGAACGTTGGCAGCGTGACGCTCATCCAGTTTCCTCTTCTTCCTTCGGTGTCGGCCATCGTTTGCGGTTGGTTTGGTGATCAGTGCGCATGACCCGACTGCGTCCAGACTCGACTCCAACGTTCAAACATGACTGACAGCAAGTGAAAGCAAGGGTCTGTTCACCTCATACACTCACACACATACACACACACACAGATTTCACACAAAACAGGTTTCTGTCCCCAACTGGTGCGGACTCGTAAAATTGTTGTCAGTTCCACACTGCAGTGAAAGAAACCAAGCAAAATATCAGCAGCCTTGATTTAACTGGAGGAATCGTCTTTACACATGAAACAGAAGGTGAGTTAACTGGCACAAAGGATGGAAGGAATAAAAAACAAGGGGGGGGGGAACTGGGTGAGTGCTGGCACACTGTCAGCAAAAGTGTTTGTCAACTGTAAAAGGCTGATATCACATCTCACCTCCCTTCCTGCCCTATATCTTCTCACACCACCCCAGAATGAACTGGGGCGTGTTTTTGTGGAGACAGAACTCTGTCCACCGAGTGACAACGGTAAAGTCTGGTGCATTTCACGCTTCACGCTGTAGGACAAACATGAAGCGAGGGCGCCGGTCACAGAGCCGCTGATGGATCGCAGACAGCTTGAGGGAGCATCACTTGTGTCTGCTGAGTCTGGTACAGGCCCTCAGAGATATATCATTCAGTGTTGTTCTGTCTGTGGTAAAGATCACTGCGGCAGCATATGGGAATGAGAGGCCGAGCTCTTATTGACGGTTTACAGAGAAGGAGCTTTGTGTTGTTTTGTGTGTGAAAATGAAAGCGTGGTGAGATGTGAAATGAAACTCATTTCTCAGTACGCCAGATGGAACGATTCATCTTTACGGGTTTGAAGTGACAAAAATCAAAACTAATGAGGAAACTAGATCTGCATGTACAAATTGACTCAGAAGAATTTCACAGGCGGAACAGATGAAGGAGTTTTACTGTCTCGTGGTCACGTGATCCTTTTTTCTTTTCTTTTCTTTTTTTTCACAGGTGAACATCACTTTCACCTTGGTCACACGTCCTCGTCTGCACTTGCAGACGTGCTGACACATTTCATGCTGTTGTGTGCCAGGAAGTGATAATGAGTGCAGAGACAATGGAGGAGGAGGAACGTGGATGTTTGTTGGCGTTAGAGGACTGAAATATTGAACGTAAAGAGCGATGGGATATTCACGGCCACGGGGTCATAAAACAACGCTGTGGAAGCCATCAGTGTCCTCTGCGAATCACTGGGGGCATAAATCTCAACGCCTCCAGGCTTCTGCGGGGATGTCACCTGGAAAAAAACTGCAATGTCAAGACAATGTCATATCAGCACTTCCTGCAAAACCTACCATCATGTACAAGCACACAGAAATACACAGAAAGTACAGTGAAATAACCTGTTTAACACACCTTGTAATAGGTGTCAGACCATTTTGTAAACATTTCCCTGGGCTGGGGCTCAGCGGGAGGGCGTCTCGTCCAGCAATCAGGAGCTTCCAGGTTTGATGGAATTGTCCTATGTGAAGAAGACACTCCACAATCTAAAGCTGGATTTATGCTTCTGCATCAGATCGATGCTGCATATAGTATATATGTGTATCTATAGTGTATATCAGTGTTTATCTACATCCCTGTCCTTTCCTGTCTGGTCAAAGCTAATGTGTAATAATATGTCATACAATAGCGAAATACTAGCAAAGTAATTCCTCCAAAATGATATACAAAATACTGGAAACACCCACTTGACTTCCTATATGAAGATGCTGATTCACTTCCTTGTCATTCTTCATTCTCAATGATTAAGCTCCCTGGGCCAGTGTGATACTGCAGCTTCTTGTCTTCCTGTAATTACAATCATCAGATGAAGACCTGCGAATGCTCCTGGGTTCTTACTCGTCACCATCACTTTATCGCTACTGCTGGGGGCAGGTAGGATACATGCATCGACACAGGCAGCATATGGACATGCTGAGGAAAGACAAAGAAGGCATAATTACGCTGTTGTACACTCCCAGTACATCTGTAAGGACTCGTGGAGGTAGAACTGATGCTGGCACCTGATTAAACCCCGCGTGTTCCCTCTGACGCTCTCCTCTACGTGCTCCTCACACCAGACACCTACGGGACACAGTGTCGTTGTACCTGTGAGTGTAGGACACGTTCCTGCTGTGTTATTGACCGTTTACGGCAGCTTCCTGATTTCAGATTGTTGCTGAAATGTTGTTTTTCCACACCACATTTTGTTTCCATCAGGGATAGTGCCTGGTGCCTTGTGATCGCTCTGCCGAAGTTCTAAGTGAGCTGAGCCGACACGAAAGAGTTCACAGAATCCAGACCTCTGATTGGTCCCAGAGAGAGAGTGAGGGTCGTCGCAAGTGCTACCGTCAGCACAAGAATCAAACGCTATTTTTAAATACCAGCAATAGTGACACAGCGTGTTTCTATTTCTCGTTTCATGCTAACGCAACATGACTGATTTTGCAAAACAATTACATCATGGTCTGTCCAGAAGTCCTGATGTTTCTCATCCAGAAAGAGCGGAGACGGCGTGACCTGCCACGAGAAAGTAGATCAGGAGTTCGCTCAGCTGTTGGCCGCTCACTGGATTCACCGGACATGTCAACAATGGAAGAAAAAAAACCAAATGACCAAGCTAAATGATCGTGTCCATGTCCTCCATCTTCCTGCATGTCCTCCTTTCATGTGTTTGTAAAACCAGCCGTTGCTATGACAGCCCAACTCATGTCGAGGAGGAAACGTGTCTGGAGACCGAACCTTATTCTGTTCCTCAATAAATCAGTTACAAGCACTGTGCATTTATGTTCATCAAGTGTGACATTAAAACCTGATTTATACGTCTGTTTCTGTCTGTCTGTGTCGCTCTGCATCGAATTCTGCTGCTGGTTTCTATTTTCTGTCTATTTACGTCAAGTGATGGCGACTGAAAGTGAACAGATTATGTTACCGCAGTACATAAACTACAAAATGTTCCACACACAATTCACCGTTAGGAGAGTTGTATTTGACGATACGAGAGCTGGGAAAGTCACGTGACACAAACAGTCCAATCACAGTCACACACATTTCTGGAGAGCCGGTGTCAGGCTGCAGCGTAGCACACAGGGTAGGCAACGGCGTAAAGTGTGTTGACTTAGAAACTGTAAGTGACACAGAAAATATCATTGAATTTTATCACAATTATGTAGCTTATAAATGACAATGTTTAGATTTACCTGTAAACATAACATTTCTTGTATATTTCTTGCATAGACTCATCCTTCTTTTTCCCTTTGACATCTTAATGCACCGTTTGCTTGTGGTAACGCTCTGGTTGGTCTCTGACCTGCGTGTTCCACCTCCAATCACCAGCTCCTGTGCAGTCAAACAGGAGTAATGGATGGGGATGGCTGCACAGCTGTATGATTGTGACTATGATTGATTTTAATGTAAATTTCTTGTCACAGACAAGCAACTAGCAATGTTGGAAAGGTCAAATTGTGCCATTTGATATGAAATGCGATGAATGCTCCTTGAGCAGTTCAACCAGGAATAAGAAATTGGGAATTTGAATGCAAATTGAATGTGTCGGAGCTCTAATGGTTTAAGAAAAAAAAAAGAAGTAGATTTGCTGGGGGAAACCAAGTGACATTTACAAAGCACAAATCTTTACTGCTGCTATTTTGCCGGCGTGAGCATGTGATACGAATCTATGATGAGTGTGTGTGTCAGCTTTTCTTGCGCTCAGTTCATCCGGCCTGAATCGGCCCCCGTCAAGGAATAAAAAAGCAATTAGAGAGCGGCAGAAAGAGGAGAGAGGGTGAAATACTGAACTGCAATTAGATGAAATTGGACAGGAGCAGTGGAGAGGAGGCAGCTGGATGAATGCAACAAACACGTTAACAACATACGATTTACGCATTAATGTGCTGGTTCATCAGAACAGACGGAGAGTTAATCAGGAGCTTTGTCTTCCCACACTGTCTTTTTCCTGTTTATCATTTTCCTGCCTGCTGCATTTCTTCCTCACAGGAACACCAGCAGCATTCACACACTCACACAATAAGACACATGAATGAATGGATGAATCGCAGGCTGTTTAATAAACATTTATTTTATTCGCAGAGACAATTGGGAATCTGCGCGGCAGGTGAGTGAGCTCATGAGCTGACGGGCATCAGGTGAAACTAACGAGAGTGAAGCTGCGATCAGTGGAGACGGTGGAACAGGAAGTTTTGAATGAAATCAAACTGAAAAAGTCCAAAATATAACCAGAGACAGAACAGTGTAGGATTTAGGATTCATTATCAATAGAATGCATTTTAATTTGTCTTTCAAGGCTCTATCTTACAAAGAAGTACAACATGTTAAATAGATAAATAGATCAATAAATATGTATTCTATGTCCACTGTCTCTTTGACTGCAGTTTTTATTGACTAACTGGTGTAAAATGCTGACTGAAAAATGTGTATTTTGAGAAGGGCTGACAACGCACATTTTCAGTGATATGTTGACTAACATGTAAGTTATGGTATTATTGGATTGCTACTGGATTCTGAAGTCCTGGTTGGCTACATGGCTGCTCCAGGTTGGATATCTGAGGTCAGGCAGGTTGTGAACAATTTGCTCACACCAATAAGCATTGTTTTTGTTATGGTGCCAAAATGTGGATGTAAAAAAATGCTAAACATTCCTGTTTTACTTTGAAAACATCTCTTCCTGTTCCGGTCCGTCCACTGATCACAGCTTCACTCCCTCCTTACGTTCACCTGATGTGCGGTAGCTCATAGTTCGGTATTTAAGCTCCACTGACCATGTCACTCTGGTTCCATCTCATCTCATCACTCGCCTGCAGTCACTGAAACTCTCCCACTGTGATTCTGTCTCCTGACGGGACCAGATGGCTCAAAGACACTGTTAGTTTATCTATGTCTCGTGTCCATACGTTGATTTAAATAAACCCAATCCACCATTCTGCGTCCACTGCCACAAGCTAATCACCTCAAAATAACCACCCCCACTCCTCACGCAAACTGTTCACTATTGTTCGCTGCCATCATGCTGTGTGGTCTCCATGGGAACGAGTGATTATTTCTGTCATTTATGGTGAATATGGCAGTAAAGTACTTAGCGGGAAGGGTTGTCTGCTGTTTGGGGTAGAATAATTCCTTCTTGTCTCAAATGTCTGGACCATGCTTGTGTATGTGGCACCAAGAATGCATGTGAATAAAAGAGAGAAAGTTGTTTTTCATGCAACTTTTTGAAAGTTTGATTCATGAGCCATTAGCGGTACTTTGAGTAAAACATGGCAGATCAATCAGCATATTGAATGGCTGTGCCTTGGCGGAGAGGCCCTGCTGTGGGAGTTCCGTGTGATCAGCGCTCTGGTGTCTATCGTACGACGTTACAGGCTCAGCCAGCGCTGGATGAGCACTTACTATTGAGTCTGCATGCAGTCAATAGCACAGGAGGTGAACTCCGATTAAAACGTTTGCTCCGCAGTGACAGATGGAGCATTTCCAAGTCCTCCTCAAACAGCCCTGACAGGCCCGCTGTCCGCCGGACTTCTAAAGGCCGCACAAATCTCAGGAGGGACCATTCAAAGAACAACAATAGCACAGGGCATAAATCTCCCTCCATAAACCTCCACTTGGACGGTGAGACCTGACAAGGATTATTTGGTGAACTGTTGCCTCACAGCCTACGCTGACATTGACCTCCTCAGTCACCACAGGCTCCACTTTCAAGGCAGGAATTAGTGCGACTGGCAGACTTTGAGCCATATATATTGGTTTCCTTTCACAGCAGAGAAAAACGTTGAGACTAAACACTGTCTGTCCAGCAGATGGTGAAACTTTTATTCCAAATGGTTTGTACATTAATCTGTTCTACTCTTTGGTTCAGAGGCAATGAGCATAGTCATCACAGGAGAGACCAAAGTGCACAAGGCAAGGTTTGTTGTGTTTGGACTTTGTGTGTGTATGTGTGTGTGGCTTTGTGTTGTTTTCGCTCCGCTAGTTGTGCAAACCCAGGAAGAAACAACAAAAAAGGCAGAAGAGGAGCAGAATGGAGCAAATTGCAGCACAAACTACTTGGACTGTAAGAGGAACACACTACTGCCTTGGAGTAGATATGGTTTTCTGACCAAAGATCATGATCAGAACACGGTGAAATGGCCCTGAGCTCCTTCAACCACCACGTACAAAACCTCCAGTTGTTGAGAGCAGCTTCTCCTCGTTTGTATGACCCCGGTCTTTGTTTGCTGTACAGCTGGGATCGGATGTTAAGACAAATACTGATGTTTGGACTGTAAAGGTATTTTAATCCTGTTTTGGTCTTTGTGTAATAATCCAATAGATTTCCAGATATGCATGAAATACGAGTTTCATCAAGATGAGCTGCAAAGATGACGGTGGGAAATCTGGCCCCAACTTCCCAATAACTCTGCCTTCATTGGTGCTGGCATCAAGCTAGTCGGGTGGCCTCTGGATTGCACCGCTATCCCATTGATCTGCCAAGGCGAACAGTAATTACCACTAATCCCAGTCAGAGGACATGGCAGTTTGTGTCATGTCTCTCCCAGGCTCCCATAGGCCATTATCTGCCGGTTCATTAAAGAGTACGACAGTACCAGCCTGACCCCGCGGCTCGCTGAGTGTCGAGTGAAGTGACACGACACAGGGTGCTGAGCTAAGCATGGGAAGTCTACTGAGCTAAACCCACTCTGACACACACACACACACACACACACACACACCTTTTCACTCAAGAAGAACAGAATTCGCCACTGAGGAAACAATAGCTGGTTGTCTTACACAGCAGTACTGAAGTATGTGGAAATGGACTTTCACACCATCAGAAACTGAACATCTCCCAGCTGCACTGTCGGATATCAAATTACTTCTTTGTACTTTGCTGCCAGTTATTTACTTGAACATTCCTGCTGAGCTGTTACGATCGTAGTTGGTCCCAGATGAGAGGCAACAAGTGTTTCTTCCTGATCGAAGACGGCAACTCAAAACAGAACTGTACAACCTGACTGCTTACAAAAGATGACACACACACACACACACACACACACACACACACACACACACACACACACACTATTGATCTGCACTAGAAACTACAGTTCCTGTTTTTATACTATTTCAGAGCTGTTGCAGTTGCATCTTCTATCTGAAATATGTAACAATTATTAAAATGTTTTCTTGCAGAATGCTATTTGTTGAGGGTACAATACTTATATATATACTTATATATGTATATATATATGATACAATGCATCATTTTACATTCTTTTCCTGGATAATTTTGCAGATAGGGTTTATGCGAATTTGTCTCACCTTTTGAATTAATGTGCAATAACATCAACTTACCATGGAGAGTTAAAATATATGAATATTACTAATGTTTGCAATGTTATAATCATATTCAGGTTCAAGTACAAGTCAATATCCATAGTATATCATCTCGTATATAATGAACCTAATTCCTCCAAACGTATCGAATTGTATAACAGTGGTGATAAAAGTGGTATAAAAAGAAGAAATATCGTGTGCAGGAAGCATCAACTTTTGTTTGTGCATTATTCATTGCCACCAGTTACACTTTGTAAACATGGAAAAGTACGAGTTAGAAGGGTCGACTGTTCTGCATGTCCAGCAGTGGAATGTTCCTATTCTCCTGTGGAAGTAACTCTATCTTCATCTGTGTGAGGTCACACATTTTGAGTCAATTTATTCAGTTTGTTCTTACTTCCTGTCATACCTGACCTAGTAAACAGATCTGGTCTGTGTTTTAAAGACTGACCCTGCACACAATATGAACAATTTTACAATAAATTGCTTTGAAAGGAACCTATTTGTCTAATAGAGAAGGTTGTAGAAAAAAAAAACTCAGCTGGTGTTACACAATCCTTCTTGGAGCCTTGGACATGAAGAGATTTAAGAGTTACAGATTCACATTTGCATCAAGACTGTGAATGTGGTTTACATTTGCTCCATGTTCAAGGGGCAGGAAGAAGCAACTGATATATCACCAGCCCCTCCCTTATCTCAAAAATAAAAGCGAATAGATGATCTGCCCTTCGGTCATTTGACTCAATAATCAGACTAAAAACAACAATTCCCATCAAAAAAATAAACATGTTTTCCCTGACAATTTCATACTGTATTCCAAAGTAGTTAGAGTCGCCCCCTGTTGATCAGTTGTGGGAATCTTGATTTCCTGATGATGTACTGTATTAAAAAGTTATCAAACATATAAGGAAATTATAAGAAACTAGAGAAGCACTCAAAGAGCACAAGCAGCTCATTTCCATTCATCCATGCTGTAATTTCCATCCCATATTTTTTCACATTTTGATTTACACCAAATATTAATATACCTAGCCTTTTTTTAGCTACAATAATAGATCCCCTGACCATTTGGAAATACAATGATATCATATGACACGGTTTTGCTCCCGTCTTTTATCTTCTGGGTATAGTTCCGTGACTATTGAAGATGGAACAAATCTGTTCCCACTGATTCAACCGAATCTCAGCTACAATGTGGTGTTAGTTCATTTAGTTCCTTAACTTTATTTGTTGTCTTACAAGTGCCTGAAAATCCACAAGCACCATAATGTTTCCTGGTCTGTATCATCATGTCCAGATTCTTTTCAGGATCCTGATGTGAGACTTTCATATAATTATTTCGTGAATGTATCCTGTATTTTATTGCCAAGGAATCTGACCGTTAACTGTGGCGTTATATACACACACAGCATATGCTGAAAATGGCCCCATCTCAAAATGATAAAGAATCCTGGATCTGGATGGTTCCAGAACATTACCATTAATTAACACTAGCAAATTTAACCATATGTTCCTTGTCCCATTATCAGCCTGAAAATGTTATTAAATTCCATTCATAACATTTTGCTTTATTTTGCTAAGACCGACAGACAAACGCCAGCAAAACCATAACCTCCTTAGTGGAGATGATAATAGTACAAATTAATTTTCTCATACGGAGATGATGAATAAATGTTTGAAAATAAAATACGTTGAGGCAAAATGTTCAAACGTGTGTGGACAGTGACTTCAGACATTTGATAGCTGGGCTCTTTAGTCACCTCCTGGATCAGCGTTCCCCCGTGGTGGATCAATGTCCAACGCTGTGCAACCTTACAGCAGCTGAGGGACGTCTGACGTCAACATGAGCTACGTTCCTCTTCTGTCTCTTTTAACAAGGCACCTGTGAAAGACGTAAGACTTATGTAGGAAAAAGTGATTTTGACCCACTGAAGGTTGAAACAAATCCATTTTACTTTCACAACTGAGCATCTGACATCTCCCGCTGACAAGAAAGTTATTTAGTTTTAATCATTATCTCTACATTATCTTTTAAAATATCCACACTTGGCAGTGGACTCACTTTGAAGTCTTCACTTCACACTGTCACTGTCACACTGGTTACTAAAACTTAACCTTCAAGCTGTTTCCTGCTTCAGTCAGATCTTTTAAACTCTTTATTTCTCATTTACATCACCAGGAAACCTGCAAATTACACCGACGCGGGAAATGTTGGGAGGCAAAACAAGAATTTGGAGCCTTACTTGACGGTAAATTATACAGCAGGAACATATGGATGGGAATGAAAGGTGTGTGTGTGTGTGTGTGTGTGTGTGTGTGTGTGTGTGTCATTTGTCAGCCGCACCTCAGAATTTTTGTCATGAAAATAGGCGGCTTCAAATATCCTTGGAAAACCGTCATTTCCAAAAATGTTCAGCCTGCCACAACATAAATCCTCTCAGGGCCCAGTTTGTTTTACTGGAGGGAAAATAATCAGGACGGAGACGCGTCCTATTTGTCCATCGGTCTTAGGAGAGAGAATGGGGCGGCTGCTCCGTCAAACATCGAAACATTCAAGAATTTAGCAGTTAAAACATGTATTCCTGCTACTATGTGACCTTGGGACCTTCACAGGAAAAATCTCGCATAACCAAAGAGTATTAGCCATTACTCTTCTCCTTTGTCATTTCCTGTCCCCTCCCCCTTTCCTCTCCTCTCCCAACATGTCCAGAAGGGGAAAATAAGACTCCAGTTTGCAGTGGGTTTGTGCCAAAACCACCACGCCGCTCACAGCCAGGTCCGCTTGTGTCATTTTTCCACTGGGTTTCCACGGTATATTTTGACAGGCTGTCGCAGCTAAGCTTCGATAAACAGCACTTTTTTCTCCTGTTCCTTGTGTTTCCATTTAGAATCTGTGACTTTTACAAGGAACCGGTGTTGATTTATGCAGCCAGCTCTTACAACAGATTTGTTCAGACCAATTAAAAGTAAAAAAAAAAATTGTGATTATTTCGTGATGTTAGGTCAAAACATAAATATTGGATTAAACAATGTCTGTACATCCTTCACAAAATCCTTCACAAAAAACAAAATGAGCATAAAAATCTAAAATAAAAACTCTAAAACAACCTCCTTCCCTTCCAACTAATACCCAATCGGCATTGTGTGTAAAATTATATATTGTATAATCCCAGAGTTCATTATGAAATAAAACTGTAACAAAACAAATGAGTAAACAAAGAAGACATAGACTGATGATTAAAAATAAAAATGATTAAATGAAGAGGAGGGAGGGCAACACGGTGGTGCGGTGGTTAGCAAGAAGGTCCCTGGTTCGCTTCCTAATCTGGGATCATTCAATGTGGAGTTTGCATGCTCTCCCTGTGTCTGCGTGGGTTCTCTCTGGGTACTTATCCACGTCCATGCGTGCTCTGCTCTCTCAGGTGTCACATGTTCCGGACAGTTCCAGAAGTCCCTGTTGTTCCAGTGGTGACTTCTCTCTGTTCCACGTGGGCATAGACTTTATTTCCCTGCATGCAGCAGGAAACAGACCCACCGTTTGGTTTTTGGAGACTCGTGGGAGCTGTTTTCTCTGCACAGAGCGACCGCAACTTATGAATTCAGCAGCCGCTCCACGTTCCTCTTCTGTCTCTTCTTTTGTTGACGCTCTATAATAAGACAGACGACAAACACTTTAATCTCTCGAATAATATCAATTCTTATTGTGTACTATTATGACAATGATTCTGGAAACCTAAGAAAAAAGTCGTCTATAGAATGGAACCAATTTGCAGCAGTTAACCTCTCATTATATTTGAAAGTGATGGTAAATGACTACAGGTGATGGAATGGAGAACCAGTATGGCGTGATGATGATAAATGTCTGTGTGAGACTGAAAAGTTTGAGTGAAGAACTTGTTTGAAGGGTAAACAATCCCTTCTGTGGACACACCGGCCCAAAATAAACACTTTAACACATTTCTGCTTGATTACACCTTGTTCAATTTCCTATGCTCTGCAGCCTGTCGATGGGCCTGACATGCAGCTTTCCCCTATATTCTCTTCTCTTTGAATTCCAAAGAGGAGCGGCACAAGCAGTCGATCAGGCGCCTCGTGAATGCATTTACTTCAATTAGAAGCTGCAGTCAAGCACGAGAGGATAAAGCGTGTTGTCTTTTATGAGCATTTATTGTTACACGGTGTAATGACCATGCGCGCTGTGACCCAGACTAATGACACCATAGATTAACTCCAGAGGGTCGGCCGGCGGGAAAACTCCAAAACTATTCCAAAGGTATTGATTTCCAGACTCGCTGCGAAATTGAACTGTCAGGTGTTCCACTGGGCCCTGATATGATATTGATTCCTTCTGCTTAGTGACCAACAAGGAGTCTGGTTACCTGAAACAGCTCGGTCAAGGGCAAAGACTGGGACCCAACGCCCGCCGCCCCACCACACCCCTAGAAATGCTTATTGGAATTTTAAACAGAAATTTGATCAACTCTGTCTCTCTGTGGAACGATGGTGCCGCAGAGCTGAATGGAGACACTTTCTTTCTGCTCTCGCTTCTCGCTCAGGCTGTTAGCTCTGCTCACTGACGCGAATCCCCTCCTCCATTAACCAGGAAGCCCAGGGCCAGCAGTGCCTCCATGGACACTGAGCTTCACATCTGCAGCTTTGCTGATGAGCAGGCGTAGTTGAGTAGTGCTAAATGGGAATTTAGTCCCCATGGCCACAAAGGGACTTGACCCCTCGACACCTTCTCCATTTGACCATGTGGTCATTGATGTCCTCTTGCAGCTAACACTTACATCCTCACGCATATTCAAATACAGGCAGCAGTTCTACACATGTGACATCATGAAGAAGAGCAAGAAGTCTCCATTTTGATGACATGCTAATGTGCGGTCATGGTTCTTTTCCACCACTCACTTCTTGGAGGTTATTGTCACACACAAGCGAGGGAATAGAGACGGAGCAGGAGCCGATCGCTGCTGTTCTGATTTGCTGTGGATTGAGTTACACACTGAATGTGAGTGGTGAGCCATCTTCAGTGGTTTAACCTGGCGGAGATAAATGGTAGATCAGTTAGGAATATCTGGAACATGTTCAAATACATGTTCATGGTCGATCTGTGATGTCATTTCGAAAATGTCAAGATGTCCACGGGGAGTCTGGTGCATCGTGACGGAATGCGAAGGAGGAGGGGGTCTCGTCTCTGTACCCAAACCAAACTGATGCCCATGGTTGCAACTAATGCTTTCACGTTCTTTACACTGGTGTGACATCATAAAGAAAGAAGACTGAGAAGTGTCTCTGCCCTCTGATGTGAATCCGCCCCTCCGTGAAGCAGGAAGCCCAGTGCTAACACACTCAGTGCCTCCATTGACATTAAGCTCATGGCTTTGCTGGTGACTTCAGGTTCAAGGGGACCGAGCTTGTTCTTCTTTCAGCGAGTACAAAGAACAACAGAGGTGAAGTGGAAAACTAAAGAAGTGAACAGCTTTATTTCTCTTCCCACTCTCTCCTCACTTTAATTAGGGCGCCATCAGCCGAGCCCAGCCGAGTCAGTGAGTGCATAGAAGCAATCAGCTCCCCGCGTGGCAGGAGTCAGATGCCTTTGATCAGCTCATGGCGACTGATCCACAGCGACTGTGAGAGGTGCGGGTGATCCCATCGTCCTCCGCATGCCAGGCAGGACAGCCGCCACCACAGTGGCAACCTCCACCCCCTCCGACGAGACACTCATGCTGGGAAAATGTTAATGGCTGAGAACCATCCCGATGTGCTACTGTCACTCTGCTGTTTCATCCTTCTGTGTGTGTGTGTGTGTGTGTGTGTGTGTGTGTGTGTGTGTGTGTGTGTGTGTGTGTGTGTGTGTGTGAGCCAAGTGGCTGCAACTCATTTGACTCCTGGTGGAGACTTAAATCAGTCACACTGGGACT
>CAAKHB010007872.1:123542-136325 GCA_901007665.1 Aeoliscus strigatus
AAAATCCTTCATGGTCTGGATGGAAGACTCCAGTGGGTCCGTCTATTGGAGACCCCCGAACTGGATGATCCATAATGATCCATTATTTCCTCCTGCTCATCTTTGAAGGTGACTCTTCTGACGACAGGATGTGACATTATTGGACTGAGAATGAAACGCTTGTCATTCCATCGCTCATTAATTTGCGTTTGCCCCCAATTGGCCCAGAGTTTAGCTCATTAGACTTCCTGTGTGTCCCTTTTCCTCTCATCATCTCCATCACGATTGCTCTGCGAAAAACCTCCGTGCACAGTTGTGTGGATCATTATTTGTCATCCGTATAACCACAGTCCGCAGCTGCGTACACTGCGGATTTTCAGCCTGACCAAGAGAGACAACAAAAACAAACAGGGTTAAGAGAAAGCAAATGTGACTATCAAAGCGTAGCGTGGGACAAGGCAGACATGCATAATGTACGTTCTGGCATCACGCAAAGAATTTCCCATTGGACCCCACCGCCGTCTAATCAAGAATCAGGGAAGAATACCCACAGAGGAAAGTGGATATTGAGCTTGTTCCTCTGCACCATATCACCGTAAATACATCAAAAAATTAGCTACACACAAACACACACATGCAGCACATCTTCCCACAGACTAATTTTGTTTATTCAACACGGGTTCATTCCACCCGCCTACCCGGTCTTCTCCCTCTGCTGTGATCTGGAGGAGGTTTTCTACAACATCAAGATGCAAATTCTTCCCATTTGTGAATATCAATAACAACTCAGACTTCCCGAGGACAGAAGTTTGGATCTGTTCCGGATGCGCTTGTCACTAACGTCCTTACAATGAAGAAATCCCGCAACAAGAACCACGTCCTCACCGAAAGGAGGCGGAGCCAAGAGGTGACAGCGCTTTACTGAATACAAGTCCATGGTACTGCATGTTATGGGTGTTGTTTTTAGTCATTAGCTGTTCAGCTGATAGAAGTATCTGGATCCAGAGCTTCAAAAAACTATTCAATTCATTTGCTTCAACAACAAAAGAGGATGAGAAACTAGTTAATTTCTTACTAGTGAACATCACTGGACACATTTCATTAGGATAATGTTATATTCATATATCAAGTGCTAACAGATGGAAAAGCATTTCAAATGATGGATGGAGAACTTTCAAGTACATACAAACTATCGCTCTATCTGTTTGTGTAACTTTACATAAAAACTGATCAAATCCTCAGAAATAAATACAAAAATAACCAGAAAGAATCTACACACCTTTGGAAGTGATCTGGGTCCTTGTAATTTTCATTTTATAATGATTATTGATATTTTTTTACATTTTTTTTTTTCAGTGGCACCAAAACAACAGTCAGCTGATGGGTTTCTCCACCAAAGGGGCGTTTGTTTTCACCTGAGTTTGAATTTGTTCAGACCTTGGCCAACATCTCTCCTGCTGAAAATATTAACCATCTTCTGAATAAATGGAGATGCATCTGTGTCAAAGAAGAGCTCAAGTGGATTCCTGCGTAAAAACTGCAGACAACTGAAGCACCGACAACACACGAAAACCTCATCTGGAAACCATCTCTCCGCTCAGGCTGCCGCCGCACTGCATTGTTTGCAGAGCATCACCTCCACACGTCTCCCTGCGCTGTTTGAGACGCACACAGGCCAAGAACCCACTTTCCTCCTCTGGTTGGAGCCAAATGTGTGATAGACTCCAACGATAACACCGGCGGAGATCCTTAGCACGTTTGCTCTCTGATTTTTGCTGATTAAAATACAGAGTGTGATTTCCAAACTTCATTACGTCTTCAAGAGTTCAAGAGGAGACAGCTACTAACACTCACATTCACGCCCACGGACCAATTAACCTCAGCATGCTGTTGGAGGTGGGGAGAGGCTGGAGTACCCGGAGAGAATTCACACAGACACAAACTCCACACAGAAAGATCCCAACCAGGAGCAGACATCCTCATGACCAGTTCAAATTAAATACGAGTATTAAATATTAGATTCGATTCTAGACATTAATTAGCCTTAAACCAAACAGTCAGGGCGTGTTCTTGTGCTGTGCTCTTGCAGTCATGTAAAAAAAAAAGTTGGATGGTTGATGGAAAACCATCATACGTTTGTGCAACACATTTACATCAGGCAAAGTTTTGTAATATAACCAATGTTCTGAAAAATGAACGGCATTTCACAAGCAGCAAATCAACCGAACAACTGGTGTGTGTGTGTGTGTGTGTGTGTGTGTGTGTGTGTGTGTGTGTGTGTGGTTGTTAGGGTGGAACTCATTGCTTAAGACGCTAGTGAAGAAAAAAATAAATGAAATAAAAGCCCTCAGCAGCGTTTCACGTGACATTTAGCTGAGAATTAACCCAGCGCGTCCGAGCAGAGCTCATAAAATGAATTTGCTTTCGATCAAGTGCTCTCATGTCCATATTTCAGAGAGAAGGTCAACTGTCACAGAGGAACGTGCAGACTAAGAGACGATGCCAACGAGCTGGGAAGCAGGTGGAGCTTTCTCCTGTGTGTGTGAGCTGCACGTTTTGACCTTTACTTCATCAATTCAGTGAGGTTTCTTTCACGTGTGTGTGCTGTTTTACGACAAAGGGCTGCTTTGGTTTCCACATGTCAGTGTGTCTTTCATCTCATTGGTTTCCTCATGTATTTTTGTCTTTTGTTCCAGTGCACAAACCCACTGAATGAATCTCCTTTTGGATTATTTTTTTTCCATCTGCATCCGTCTGTGTTTTCCTTTATGCAAGCATTTTTTTTTTCTCTCTCAGAACTGGATTGTGTGCTTGTTTCATTATTTCTCCTGTTTTCTCTGCCTGGGATTAGAGCAGGCGGAGGGATATGGAACACAACTTGTTATGGTTCATGTGCATTACAGCTCCTGTGCTCTTTTTGCCAATTAGCAGAATGCAGTTGTGTGTGTGTGTGTGTGTGTGTGTGTTGTATCTGCTGGCATGCGCGTTACCAGAATGGCCGTCGATGTGACTGTCGTCATGGTGATAATAATGATGGCGATGACGTCATTGTTTTCCTGTGTTGATTATTTGTTTACTGAACGTAACCAAAGTCAAACAATGAGCATGTCATGTACTGAGAAGTCTGGCGTTTGGTGAGATAATAATTCTGATAATGGTAATAATATTCCAGCAAAAGATAAGAGGTAAACAATGAATGTGATTTCTGTCGCACATTTTATAAAATACAAGCTCAAAGTGCTGACAACAAAAAATATTATAAACATTAAAAGGAGGATAAAAACAAACAGCTATAAATGAATGATAATAGCAGGTTGTGTCTGAGTATGAGAAGTATAAAAGCTACACTACACATCTGATATCATGTGACCTTGTGTGATAGCCCAAAGAAAATGATGTGAAGTGACACAGACTTCTGCTTGATTTCCCACAACCTCCTTTATCCATCATCAAAATACAAAAACAGAAACGTCCTTTTTTCACCTCATAGCCTCAGCTTGTGCTCAGGTAATGGACGCCAGTGTGTGTGTGTGTGTGTGTGTCTGTGTGTCCGTGCAGACCAGTCATCAGTGGTGGCTGATTACTGCTATTTGTGTGTGTCTGTGATTGTGTTTCCATCTCAGGTTCACCGCCTTACCAAGATAGCAGCGTATCAGAATGCTAGAGAGCTCGTTTCCTTTTTCAGCTGCCAGGAAACAGATCAACAACAAAAATCATAACGATAATAATCATCATAATCATAAGCAATGGGCGCTCAGTTTCCTTCAGACACTGAGCTGATTGTTGCTGACACAGAGTCGTCAGCGGACGTGTGGAGACACACATTCATATGCACACACACACACTCAATCTGATCTGTCTTATCCTGTTACGGCACAACATTTTAAATCAACTCATTTAATCCACTTCCAGGAGCAGGCGCTGCAAGTGGACGCTGTGGCTAAAATGTTGTTTGTGTGTGTGTGTGTGTGCGCATGCATGCACATACTACCAGTCCCAGATATGCGAGTGGTGAACTAAACCGTTTGTGTATAGATGAAGTTTTACATTAAAGAATTTCATTAATTGCCGTGTTTCACCTCTACTGGACAACAACACATCTAACTTATATAAAATGACAGAACATCCACCTCTAAGGGTAATAGGTTGTAACAACATGTGTGACTAAAAGGCCAGAGGGAAGAGTTTAGAGATTAGATTTATTAGAGGTCTGAAGTCTAAGTGGACTCATTGATTGAGCCAATAAATTATTTTTCTGTATCCACTGCAAATCCATATCAGTCCCATTCTCCTCCATACTCAGCAGAGGAACTTGATAAAATGAAATTAAAAGATTCACAGCTGATGCTGGAATTAAGTGAGTGTGAAAAAAAGTTTTCAAAGTTTCACATCAGTGTTAATTTTCATGTTCAACATACATTGAGGCTTTTTCTGTGCTGCTCCTTCTCGTTGCTCCAGGCAACGTGTAACTGGCGTACAAAAAAAAAAAAAGAAAAAAATCTCTTTGGGTTCAGGAGGTACTGGAATGATTTGATTTCAGGTCCATGAAATATTTGCATTTCAAAGATGCCTGAACACGGACCTCAGCTTAATGGATTCAGTTTCCACTGATCTTGGAAAGAAGCTGCCGCGAACCGAGAATATTGAGCGGTTTCACACCGACGACTGGTCCAATAGAGAGGGTTCTAGAGATGCAGCAGCATTTTCACTCTCACACCTGTTGAACAACGTGGTGACAAAGAGAGAGAAGAGGAGTCTCTCAGAGTCACTCGGGGTCGGTCAGGGGATGTGTGACACTGTGGGGGAAGGAAACAGACACTGACGCTGTGACACTATGTAACCTGAAAATCATGATTAGTTTCTGATCATTAGAGGTTGATTTTATAGTGATTTTAAATATGACAGACAACGCTGTTGTAAACAATGCAATATCAGAGCGTAATCCTCTTTGGTCACATGAGCTCCCTCTACATGTGCAAAAATTACTGTCTTACTAAAATGTAGACCGATAATGAAGAAAATGTTAATAAGAATATATAACCGGAGACCAAAAGATGAAAAAGATTTAAATATTCATTCAGACATTGGATTAGATCGATTATAGATTATTTTTTATTACTTTTTTGTATTATTATTTACAATATATCTATAGTGTTTTATATACAGTATATACAAATTTCATTTGTACCTTTTATTTTTCATTTTTTATCACCGAACTTTTTACATATTTTTTCCACATCCATCTTATTTATTTATTTCTATTCCTGGTGGGACTGAGTGTGACAAATGGGGATTACTAAATTATTTCTATTTTTATTAGGATCCTTAATCAACTTGACTGATTGTCTCCAACATATGACATAATGAGTTTTTTTTGTTTCTGTCCATTAGAAAGTCAGAACTGTGGCTTTGGTTCATGCCAAACCTCTGGCTGGAGCTTAATAATGTATTAATATTTGTCCAAGTTTCCTTCAGTGCAGAGCACAAATCAACCTTTGGTGGATGTTTGTGCCCCACCGGTGTATTTCTAGTTTCCATTTATAGTTAGAACATTTATAATACTTGATGTTATAAGAGAGATGAGTTTGATGTGTTTATTTGTTGTTGTTTTTAGTTATGCTCCTCAGAAATCATTCAAAGCAGAATAAACAAGGGACAACCTGCTGAGTCACACAAGAAGATCTGTGTTATTGTGTCGCTCTGTTACACGGGGGAATGAGCGGCGGTGTGGACTAATCCATCCTGCTTCCATGGGAAATGATGCCCGCTATAACTCACTCAGACGACATCCTGCTGTCCTGGACTGACAAATGGATTTTTTCCTTGAATGCTGAATCATGAAAAACAAACTTGGACGACAGCTGAACCAGAGATATGTGAGTCATGCTGCTGCCACAGTTTCACCTCATCACTTTCACTCCAACTTGTTCTTTCCGGAAGTTCAGAGAAGAAGAAGAATAGAAGTTGTCTGCACCAGCAGTCATCTGCTGTTATCCCAGGTGTAGACCTACCTCAGCAGATTTATGCAAAACATTCCATGTTCCCTTTTGGTGCCAAAGGGTCCATTTAAAGGAGGACACACAGCACAACTTTCACAGTCGTTTCACAGATGTTGCAGAGATTTGAAGTTGCCACGAACTGACTGGTTCCCGAAGTCAAAGATTTAATGACGGATCACAGATGACAAACTCTGCTCAGACAACTGAACACATCAAACTCTGGCGAGATCGTCCGTTTGAATAGACATAGCCGACAAACTGTTGCTGCTGTTGTCCGCTCTGAGAAGAATAAACGGGTCGAGTCCTCGTCGTTGACAGCGTGACTCGACATTCGTGTCATCAAGTTTCCTCTTACGCCTTCACCGTTGGCCATTGTTGTTTTGATACTTCCCTTTGTCTTCTGACACTATTTCCTTTGTCCCTTTGTCCTCCTCTTTTTCGTTGGCTGTTGGCAGCATGTGTTTGCAGTTGGGTTTAATTAGATGACACTAACAAACATGTTCAAACGTTTGACTGACCTCTGTTCCCTCACACACTACCACATGTCTGCGACCACCGTGCCAACTGTCCACAACGTGTGCTGACTGGTGATGATGGTGTTATTTATATTGAAAACGTCATGAAAGATCAGAAGTACAGTATATTTAAACCCGACAAAGACTGAAAAAGTGGAGACTGATGCCGATCATCTAACAGGAGATTGGAATCAGATGTGTCTGTTGCTCTCCTGCTTCATGTGAATGTACGTCTGGATGTTTATATGAATTACTGCAAAGTATTAAAATATCACAAACTGACCCGCATACACACACACAACCTCCTGTGGTTACCATAGTGAAAAGACAGTGACCATTGCCATGGTTACATTATGCTGAGGGTCTTTGTGTTCTCCTCCGCTGTCCTTCCTTATCTGCTGAAGGTTTTAAAGCTCTCTGTGTGAACCTTGGGTAACACATTGGGCTTTTTAGATTAGACTCAGGAAGATTTAACTTCCATCGCTGAAGTGTCTTGCTGCGACCATCGACCTTCAGTTAATGTGTCAGTGAAATGTTCCAGCTGGAGCCCTTCTTATTACAGATGTCTGCTCAAGTTCAGATTAATCCTGCTCCCAAAATCATTCGAGTACCAGTTGTACTCCCTGTCCAGCCTTTCATGCTTTGTCAGACCAGGATTAGTTCAAGAACAGGAGGTGGTGGTGCTGCGTGTGTGTGTGTGTGTGTGTGTGGGTGGGGGTTGCCCCAGCACCCTGGGAACGTTCTCCATGAGAGGGATGCTACTGTCTCCGTGTGCAGGGGAATGTTTGCCGCTGCCCCTCCGCAGGGGAAAAAGGCCACAACTGGTCATTTCACAGCAGGAGAGTCCGACACGAAACAACATCTCCACAGGGGGGTGCTGGAGGCATCCAGGTTGCGCTTCAAGTTTTTACGCAGGTCAACGGAGGGGAAGGGCAAAGTCCTTCAGTGTTTAGGGATATTTTCAATAAAATAAATGTTATTTGTGCCGTTTTCAGTTCGAAAGCTGCAAAACTTTCAATCAGCTTGTTCAGGCATGGATTCAATCAGACTTGTCCCTAAAGGGATGAAAGAGGAATTAAACCTGCGTAGCATCATTGTAGAATTTTAAATGTATGATAATATACTTTCCCCCTTTGTCATACTGGTTCAAATGTAATTCAATATGATTTTCAAGGAAGTAGAATAGAAATCTAACAAAGCAAATGAATAGTAATCATAACTTGGTGGGAATGGGAAGAAGGAAGGAGAAAATAATGAAATCTGTATGACCTCATAAAACTGCATTTCATGGAGTAATTTAACAGAGCTCGTTGTGTTTGTGACTCATCTTCCTTCAGAAGGTCATTCCAGTCGGCGCCCTGATGCCCAAAGCCCAGTCAGCTTTGGATTTAAGCCACACAAACACACTCACACCACCTCTCTCGTAGGGCGTCAACATATCTTTTATGTTCAACAAACAAACAAACATCGTCTCGTCTGGTCCTCCCAGAGCAGCACCTTGTCTTTGAGAGCGAGGACACGTGGTGTCGCCGTCACACAGTCCTGGAAGGACGATCAAAAGACTTGGAAGGAGGCTTTAACATGCTGGTGCATTAAATATGAGTGCTCTCTGTAGGGTACGTCTGACTTTGACATGGAGGAGATGTCTTTATCTAGAATTAAGATATCACAGTAGGATGACATTCCCAAGAAAAAGTCTGGGAAAGGTCAAGCACCCTAGAAGGACTGAAAAAGGCCAGTTTTTCATTCATGATGGATGATGAGCTGCCCACAGAGCGCCATGGCTCAGTGTGTGGAACAGACACAGGGAGGTTACTCACACACACACACACACACACACACACACACACAGCTTCATATGCAGTCCCATTTCATGGCCTTATAAAACTGAAACAGAAGTGGGATTCTGCTGTAAAACATGATGTGGACAAAAGTAAAAATGTGTAAAAATGAAAACATGAATTATTTCAGGATGCTGAGACCGTCATAGTTCGTACATTTATTTCTAAAATGCTTCACATATCAATTCAAAAGGAAGAATTTCTCCCGGCAGACTGACATTCCATCGCTCCAGTCGACCTCCAGACATTTACATAATCTACCAACATGCTCCAGCCCGACACTTGTTGGTGTTTGCAAATGGAGCCAGGGCTCCAAAATCTGCTGCTGCAGCATTACCAAAGAAAGACACACAAAATGGGCTCGAATAATAAAAATTCATATCAAATTCATAAATGCCAAAGTTGCGTTGTTTTTTGTCCTCACTGTTTTCCAGGAGTGTTGTGTTTCCGTGACGATAGATGTTAAGAAACTGACAGACGGCATCACGATTTCTTTTTTTTGTTGTCATTTTATTTTGAACAACTTCTTGACACCAAGCTGAGGATGCGGTTTCTTCCTACTTTGTAAGAACACACTTTGTCTGTCACCATTCTGTCTGACAGCCGCCGCACAGCGACAATCACTGCAGACCAGAGTCAAGGTTTCTATCAAAGCTTCAACTTGTTCCACGGTTCCATTGAACCCCTAACCAACGACTGTAGTTATACCAGCATGTGTGTGTGTGTGTGTGTGTAAGTGTGTGTGTGTGTGTGTGTGTGTGTGTGTGTGTGTGTCTATTTTTTCAAGACAAACACACACAGACAAAACTACAAACATAATCCTGATGCTAAGAGAGAAAAAGTATATATTACAAGATTATTGCTTGAGTTGAGTTGAGTTTGTATGGTATTGTTCACCATAATCAAGTGTTCTAAAACGTTGTGTTTTATTTTCAGTGTGTCATGGGTTTGATTCCAGGACTTGTGCGCATTTCTGTGAAGTTTTCATGTTCTCTCCATGGGTTTTCTCTGGGTACTCTGGCTTCCTGAAGTGTTTGTGGCCTCCAGTCCACTGTCAGCGGCGGTCGGGTTTTGGATTCGGGCAACAAAAAAATGAATGAATGATCTTCTTGAATGTCTTGTGACGTCATGTGTTCGATGACGGTCACTCAACACGTTACAAAGGTTTGTGCGTAACCTCAACGAGGCACCTCAAGTTCAAACGTGAGGGTGCAGACACTCGTGTGTGCGTGTGTGTGTGGATGCCGGTTCTCTGTGAGTGTCCTGAGGTGGACCCCCCCCCTGCTGAGCCGACAGCAGGTCAGCACTCTCTCTCGCCGCGGGCCCATTGATTTGTTTGTTAAATGGTGACACAGGTCAAAGAAGAAGCAAAACAAAAGCCTTTGAGGATTAATCTTGTTAACATCTTTGCCTTTGAAGTGAAATGAGGACAAACAGAAAAAAACTTTCGAAAATCTTTGATGAGACTTGACTTACAGAATGTTAGCCCTTGTAGATTTTACCCACACCAACCCCTGGGGCAGAACTTAAAACCAAGTGTCTTTTCATGGCGTTTATATTGAAATTGAAGTTGGACATTTTTTGTCTTTTGTAGTAGTCTTGGTTCAGTCAGAGCATCGTACAGCGCAGTGAATGAGATCAGTGAATGAGATCCTATGGTGGAAAGCAACATGTTTCCAATTGGAGATAATTTAATAGCATAAAAGTTCAAACTCATAGCTGCCACTTTGTTTTAGATTCAGTTCCCAGCACAGAATAGAATATATTGTAAAAGGATTTTAATTATGCCCGCTGTGCCCTAAGAGGACTCTGGGAAAGGTGATCCCTGCCCGTCTCACACGACACCCTGAATGAATAACCACTTCAAAATGCTTGTAAACGCACGGGCACGTACGGGCCAGGGCTGGATTGAAAACACATTGGCTCATAATCTATGCCCTCCCATAATACGAAGAGAGACCACGTCATTTTCAAGGTCAAGCCACAAATAAAATCTGAGACCACAATCTGTCTGCAATGATTGCAAACACAGGCCCTGACATCATCCGCAGCTTCTTGCAGATACGAGCGTCTCCGACGAGATGGTGGAGCTTCACTCGCTTCATTACACCACACATAATTCACGTATTTCCCATAGTAGAACCTTTTCTGACGTGCTGCCGCTGCACATTCATATGAACCCTGATCTGCATCTTTGGAGAACGCACGGCTTATGAAGCTGCATCATGGGAGCCTGTCATTGACTCTAACGTCCCTGAAAGTGTGTGTTAAGATCTTAGTGGCTGGGACAGATAAGCAGGTCGATATCTGATTTTAATGAGCTTTCATACTTACACACGCACTGAACTCTCATGGAAAAGCAGCTCTTTGGATCCACAGGTGGCTTTCTGCGGCTTTCCAGAGCCTGAGTTGCATTCCGGCCCAGTGCCTGAAGACTTTGTGTGCTCTGTCACGTGCTCGGAGTTCTTTTCTTTTCACCTCTGCAGCGATGCCCAGTAACTGTCATCTGTAAGCAACATCTGTAGGAGGGAGCTTGTTTTTAATGACGGGATTTTCTGGCCGTACCTGTCAGTCTGACTCATCGCGGCTGGCGGGAGACGCTGTCATACTTTTAAACTCATTAGCTGCATCCCACACAGTGTTGTGGTTGTCTTTCATTCAGAGTGACATTCAGGGCGGGGGGTGATTGAACAGGATTAGATCCAAATGTGAGTTTGAAGCAACGAGCAACCATTTGTGCTCCAATGGACAAATAAATAGAACCAGAATATTATTTCTCCTGCTTTTTTATATCCATGACTTTTCCTCATGTCACTATCGATACCAGCGCCAAGTTAAATGGAACTTTACCTCAAAAATTCATCCAAGGAAATCGTTCCTGATTGCAAACATGCATAAACCGTTCCAGAAGTTGGACCAGTTTAACCGTTTATGAATAAGAGAAGGCAGCTCAATCCAAACCCAATGAAACTGGATGATATATATTCATCATAAGCACATATGACTCCCCCACCTATAACTCTGCGTCGTGGAACAACCCCTACAGACCTGTGTAATCCCTTTGACGAATAGGCTATGGTGTAAATCTTAACTACAGCCAGTCCAAATTCAACAGCCCTCCCCAGGACCAATTGGCAGGAGCCATTAGGGGCGTTGACATAGATTTAGATGATCCCTTTGTTTGCAATAAGCAGGCACAGATTATCTGTGTATACAGTGGGAAATTAGGGCAGACCGGCCTCAGGCTCTGCAGAGAGAGACCTCCACATGTTCACTTCAAAGGCCTTCGCCTGAGTGAAAGCAGGTGTGCCTTGTCCCAAAATCATGCATGAGGTGGGTCTGAGTGGAAGGAAGGAAGGCGGGATCCCTGTAGGCCAGTGCGTGCGTGCGTGCGTGCGTGCGTGCATGTGTGTCAGTGAGCATACTAGAAAAAAAAACACATCTTAACATCTCATTCAGTGGGGAAAGAGAAGAAAAGATGCAGCTGTGTTCTTTTATTCAGAAATAGGATTGAAATTCAGAAAAGCTGTTGATGCAAAACGTGTGAAGAGAATGTGAAGACTTAAACTTGGCTTCGCGTCAAAGACGTCATATCTTGTGTTGCACAGACGTTAGCACGCTAACACAGCTAGCGCTGGTCTGTTCTGTGTTAAGTTGGTCTGATGCTTCTGCATTGAATTAACACTCGGTCTACGTTGTTTCAATCATACTTCTGATTTAATCCTGACAAAGTCTTTTGTGTTTTGCGGTTCTCATTGGTTTCCTTTGTTTTCTTCAACCAGCAGTGACTGAAAGCGAGTGTATGCTGTTACCGAACAAACTACAACTAGATCGCAATCACAAACCACCATTAGGACGGTTTTATTTTCTCTTATTTTCTCTCCCCTCCGAGAGCTGGGGAAGTCACATGGCATAAACCGTCCAATCACAGTCCTTTACGTCTGCCGAGGTCCACGTCACTGCGAGTGTGGCGCATTGGTACTGGTCACTGTGGTGTTCATC
Organism: Aeoliscus strigatus; assembly: GCA_901007665.1. Taxonomy (NCBI): domain Eukaryota; kingdom Metazoa; phylum Chordata; class Actinopteri; order Syngnathiformes; family Centriscidae; genus Aeoliscus; species Aeoliscus strigatus. The sequence continues at coordinate 135,879 of CAAKHB010007872.1, forward strand.
TGGACATGAGACATAAGATCCACACAAAGTTTCGTTGACATTTGAAAAATGATGCTCAGCTCTCTTAAAAAGAACACAAATGGTACCCGACATCTCCTGTCTTCATATTCTAGTCGAAGAAGCTATTAAGTCTGATATGAACATTATAGAAAAGAACTGTGATCTTGTCTTTAATCAGATCAGTCGGATGTTACGTTAGACAGATTTCTAAAGATCCATGAAAAAAATTCTGCCAACCATTGCTTCTTAAAATACAGGAAACATCACTAATCCACCGCTGACAGTTTAAGACGCATGAACCCTGGCTGATCTGAGAACAGTGTGTGTGTGTGTGTGTGTGTGTGTGCGCAGATTTATGCCCAGAGGTGTTTATATGTGTGGCCGGACTTACAAACACCACCTGCAAGTTTTTTTCCTGCGGGTTAATTGCTTTGTTTCCTCTGTAAT
>CAAKHB010007872.1:136345-146751 GCA_901007665.1 Aeoliscus strigatus
TAATCCACCGCTGACAGTTTAAGACGCATGAACCCTGGCTGATCTGAGAACAGTGTGTGTGTGTGTGTGTGTGTGTGTGTGTGTGTGTGTGTGTGTGTGTGTGTGCGCAGATTTATGCCCAGAGGTGTTTATATGTGTGGCCGGACTTACAAACACCACCTGCAAGTTTTTTTCCTGCGGGTTAATTGCTTTGTTTCCTCTGTAATGGTTCTGTCGTTTGCTCTGGTGGAAGAAAATGTGGGAGAGAGAGAGAGAGAGAGAGAGCGTGAGCGATTTGTCAGTGCCTGTCTGTGCTGTGAGTTCTGAACTGACACAAAAATATTTGATAATAGTTCATCTGGAGGAAAGCTGTTCCTCACACGCCTGATGGAAAGTGATGCAGCACTCTGTGGCGTGCTCCAAAACAAAAAAGATCAAATACAAAAGCAAAAAACAAAAACAAAGAACTAGACAAACATAATAATTCAAATATAAAAACTCTGCTGACACCATGGACAAGGACAGAGCCCCTCCCCTCCTCTTCCTCTTCCAGACAAAAGATGAACACCCCCAATAAGCTATGTATTCTAATTTCTGACCTGTTTTGTGTCTGTCATCCTGATTGTGTCCCAGACATTCTTCCATAAGTCCACAACCTTCTCCAGCAAAAGAGCTACGTTAGGAACTCTCCAACAAAAGAAAAGTCATCTGGATGAACCCCCAAAAGGAAGATGAACAGATGACCAGGGCAGCGTTTAGATGTAGTTATTGTATACTGCAGGACTCATGTTAATAGAAGTGTTGGGAATGGCATTCAACATTTCAGTTTCACTCAAATGATGTCAGACGCAAACGATGTTAACAAGATATGCTTAAAAAAATGTATTGTTTGAGCATCACATCAATCACCGATCTAAAAGTTATTTGGCAGAATTTTCAGAATTTTATAGCCATAATTTATTTAGCCCAAAAAAGTTATAGAAAAGTTCCAGTTCTGTTTTTCCTTTAGAGCTATAGGGAGCCACTGCAGAAGGGTGCTGTGGGTTGTGACACCTGGTACAAACAAACATAAAGACGGAGCTTCTGCCAGAATATTTCATAACAACATTCTCAACTGATTCATACATTTTACATCATGTGTTTTTTCAGAGACATTTTTGTGGAACATTGTGAGCAAAGACGATATTTGTTCCACTGATGCTCTGTGGTTTCTCATCAGACTCTCCAAGGAAAAAAAGCATCTCTTTCCTCATGGAGCCATGTGACCTGCCAGATATCTCAGCAGAAACACGACGGTGCCAAAGGTTTTGTCCTATTTAATCACGTGTGTATTAAGTGCAGAACGTTCTCGACCATTATCACATCTCTGCGGAGACATTTACTCTTCAAACAGGGCGACCACACTACTCACCACCTTCAGCTCGTCCAATAAGAACAGCTCAGACATTCGCAAATGATTTTTTTTATGATCTGACAAAAGCCATGATGTATATCTGCCATGGTTGTCAGGATTTAAACCGGTGGCACGTAAGTCGTGAGAAATATTTGTTTTCCCTTCAGCAGCGCAGCAGGAACGTACCGCAGGAACCTGGATTTCTCATGTTGGCTGTTGGTTCTTTGCCAAAACCTGATGTGTGTTTTCCTCTGCAGCAGAGTTGAGCCTCATGTGTGCTGCTGCATCAAATTCACTGCGTGCCTACAGTGTAGGGTTCATGTGGATGTGTTGACTCCAGCAGTGGCGGTTCAAGCCTCTAAACAACACAAACAACACACCTACAGATACATGTATTTACTGTACGTATGAAACCTGGAACCAGGAAGGTGAGAGACATTGTGATTAATTGTCCCATAACTTTGTGTCACATACCGATGAATAAGAGAAACTAGACGTACCACACAAACCAAATATTGGCTTCATTTTTTATTTTCCAATGAATGACACTTTATGTCTCTGTGGCCTGCGGAGGAGTTACTGACCCCGGTCTGACCTCTGACCCCTCTAACCTGGTTTTGTTTGACAATCCAAGCTAATCACCCTGACCTGTGTTCACGCTGACATTGTGTTCCTATGTGTTCATTCCTGACTGGAGACAGAGTTCTTCTCCTCTTGTCTCCTGGAGTTGTCCTGATCCCCCTCTTCATCCCTCTGTCATCAGCCGACAGTCCGACACAAATCCGTAATGACAGTGTTGATTCATTGGAGCTGATTTATGAAAACAACAACAACAAGACTCGACTGCCGTAGAGATTAGACTCCAAAAATAAAGTAGACTCTCCTGGATCCCCTGGTGACCTGGACAAAAAAAAGGAAGATTGAGTGTGTTTGTCAGTGGGTATCGCACCTTAAAAGCCACGCGCCTTCTTCCATTAACTGATAAAACTTCAGGAGACAAAGGTAGGTTATTGTGTCACTGGATGTCAAAATGTCTTCTGGGAAACCACACAGATAATCTGATGAGCAGAGGGAGTTTGTGGCACCAGGTGGGCGGAGTTTATCCCATCTATAAACCCGGATTTCATTCAGTCAATGTCTGGCAGAGAAAAGGACTTGTAAAGTGTTCTGCTCTTTAAATGTCCTGATATTTTCACGGCGCCCCCATTCATCACCACAAAGATGTTAAAAAGTAAAGAATTACATGCACGTGGCATTTGACCCTGGTCTGGAAGATAGATTTTTCTGGCAGCTGATGGAAAAGGCTGATCTTTATAAACTCCCCAGCTACACCGTGGCATTTACTCAGCATCGACACTTGATCTTCATAATGTCTTCAGGATGAGGTCACAACAACCTCTGGTGAACGTAGACGACAGCCGGCCGGCCCGTCTGCCGCCTGTCCCAGAGCATTTCAGTCTCACGATAAACATGTGATGCGGCATATTAACACACTGACTCGGCCTTTACTACGTCAAGTGTTAATATCAGACGATGTTTCATTGGACGTGAGCTGTGCCAGCGTTGGCCCAGATGTTCCCTCTGGGACTGTAGGAGCCACGTTTATTCAGGTCGTAGAAGGTCGTCGAACCTTTGTTTTATCAGACATAGACAGAAGAATTTCTCTGTCTCTGTTCTCTTTCTGCAGTGGTTGATGGTAAAAACACGTATTAGACTATAAGGTGCATGAAATGCAATTCCTGTATTGTTTTGAAGTTTGAGGCTTGAACACGTACACAACTAATATCAAGCGACTGGTTATTTCTATCGGAATCATACTTAAAATGGACAAAGGGATCTAGGACTAATGAAATTGACAGTTTGTGATGATGATGATGATGATGGCACACATTAAAAGATTTATCAAATATAAATACAAATGTGGGGAAAAAAGGTTGAAGAAAATTTGAAAAAATAAACAAAAAATACTATTCACACAATTTGCAAGTTTACAATTATCTTAAAGTGAAATCTCTGAGCTGAACTGAGGGTGGCTCAGACCCAACAGATCCTGTATCTGTGCTGTTGGTGCCGAGGAGGAGGAAGCTGCAGCAGGTGAACCGGAAGCTGTCTGAGCGTTGGCCACGTGCAGCAGGTGAGGAGCAGAACGCGTTCCGAACTCCACAGCGTGGGTCCGAGAATCAGTGTCAGTCGAAGTAAGTGACGTGTTTCCTCCGCTGCCGCCGCGCAGTTTGAACATGAACCTGCGGATCCTGGTGTTTGTTTGTTTGTTTGTTTCACCACTGCGTGATGTTTAAATGCCGTGATGCGCTGCGTCACTGGCGCGCGCGTGCGTGTGCGCTCGCGAAAATTATTGCTCCAAAATTATGCAACAACGTTTTATTTTAAAACTGAAAAATTATACGAAAAACAAACAAAAAAAATGCACAAAAAACAGGGAAAAAATACTCTTTGTCAAGTGAATGCAATCAGCTTCCGTAAAACCAAAAAGAATAAAATTAAAATAAAATAATGAGCTCAAAGGTAATATCTTGATGTCAAGAATTTAATTAAAAAATAAAATGGAAAATGGATTAACAATAAAGTAAAATAATATATAAATAAATTTAACAATAAAATAAAATGCAGCTACACTTGGTTGGATGGTTGGTTGGTTGGTTGATGGATGATGTGAGCGTTGAAAGATCTGTGGAATCTGGTACTCTCGGTGTTCAGTGTGAATTGCGGCTTTATCATCTGGACCACAGTTAGTTTCCTGTTCTGATGTTCTGTGTTCATGTGCTGTTCTGATGCTGATGTTCTATTTTCTGCTGATGGTTCTGCGTTGATGTTTTCAGCTGGTTCTTTGAGGTTCTGTGCTCATGTTCCACAATGATGTGTTCTGCTAATGTTCTGCGTTGACGTTTTGTCATATGTTCCACACTGACGTCCTCTGCTATTGTTCCCTGTGAGCTCCTGTTTTCAGATGTTCTGTTTTCTTCTGATGGTTCAGTGTTGACGTTCTGTGCTGATGCTCCGCATTGATGTTTTGTGCCGAGGTTCTCTGTTGAGGTTCTGTGCTGTGTGGAACACACTGGACCACTCACACAATGATTAGGCCAATATTTGTTGACTGAAAGCGTTGACAGGTCACAGTTTTATCGTGTCAGATGACATCTGTTCCTGACTGACGTGTTTCTCAGTTCTGTTGTAACGTTCCTCCCGTCCGGGCTTCGTGTGGACAACGAGCTGACGGCGAATTAAATATTCAAGCGCAGTTTTAACCATACATACAAGACAAGATTAAACTCTCTCTAAAAATGGCCAACAAGTATTTGTGCGACACATAAATTCACTGAATATTGTTTCACAGTGCAGATGTATGTTAGCATATTTTCAGCAGCAACATTAAATGAGAGTCAGTGTTCTTTCGCACACGTCCTCAGCTGGACGTTCTCATCCTCTGCTGGAAATGATCCAGAGCGGCTCTGTGTTGAAATGTGATCATTTTAAGCTTCAATGATTTTCCACAAACGTGCCAATGTTGCTTGTTCATCTGTGTTGTTGTGATCGTGGCTTTTGATCTGCGTCTTGATACATTTGCACCAGTTATACATGAAATCATCTCTAAACTTTCATTTCACTGTCAACATCCAACAGTATTTACAGGCTCCATTAGGGCCCAGAAATGAAACCTCTGACACTTTCAACAGTGGAACAAATAAACCTCCAAGCAGCCGCCACAGATGGATAAACAGTGTTATCTCGCCCCTGGCTGCACACAAAAAAAACACATTTTAAAGCAGAGCGAGCTGCACGGTTGTACACCAGATCCATCATTTTATTCAGGTTTTACACAATCTCATGCCACGAAATGACACTTGAAGGCACCATGTCCTGTGGCCATGCTCAAGTCACTTGACCCGACCATAAAACACATTTCTGCAGATACAATGTACAATTTTTACATCAATATATGTCCTTTATATCAACATCCCTTTTTTATACACACACAGAATATATGCACATTCTACCCTTAACACACCAAAGACAGACGCAAACTTTGAACTGTCCCCTAAAAAAGACGTACAGCTGACGTGCTGCTTAATGTACATTTGTGAATATCTTCTCTGCATCAGATAGTCAATCTGATACATTAGCATTGGTGGCAAAACAAGCTAACGTGACGGAAAACCACTGAGAATAAAAACATATTTGAACGCCAATATCGACACAAGAACTGGATATTATTTGTACTACTAATTCAAATGATAAATCCACCATTTGCTGTTGATGCTGTTGAACCTGTCTGCGCAGTATCGGTGCTACGTGGGCCCTGGAACAGGAAGTGATAAACCACTGATGACCTAAAGTAATCTTAATCAACTGGGCAGGTGCACATGGTCAGACGTGATGCGGCAGTCACGGCAGGTCAGCGGTTCCAATCCTCTTGACTCGTGTTGGAGTGATCCTGAGCGACTTGTGTGCACAGTGTCTTCAGGGCCAGGACAGAAGTCTGGATGTGTTTGATAATGACATAAAGAAAAGATGAGAGAGAAGAGATTTGGGTGGATTTTTGTTTTGTTTTATGTTTTTCTCCCGTCTAGCACCTTCACTAATCCCAGTGCTCGAATGTTAACAGGAAGAAGAGGAAAAGAGACAAATGCTGTTGGTAGGTGAGGATTTAAAAAACAACAAAAAACAACAACAAAAAAAGTAGATATGATGTCAGTGTGGCACCTGGGCACTTTGCAGTCTGACAGACGTGTCGGATCTCTGGTGATTTGAACCAAGAATATAGACTTACAATATGCGTTGACTATGATGATGATGATGCTGCTGAAAGTAAATACGGCGGGCAGCTAGAGGGCGAAGTAAGCTTTATTTTCAATAATAATCGCTGAAGTATTGTTTCCTTCTGACCCTCGGTGTGAGAAATATATATTTGAAAAAGACATGAGTATAAGCCACGGTCCAATTCAGTTGAAAAATGAAATTAAATACATGTAGATCATTAACGGTCATCATGAACGTTCCAGCATGTTTCAGGTGATAGGCGAGCAGCAGAGTACTCGTGTTTGTCAGAGCGCTGAGGAAAATGTTTGTGTTTAACAGATAATCAGACTAATTGACAGGGCTGTTTGAGCATCAAGTGTTTGTCTCTTCCATATTTGGTTAAATTACTAATCACAAAAGGATGTTTTGTGTTTTGCTGGTTACCGAGGCAACCACATCATCCTTTTGAGGTTGTTTTGTTTGCTCTCCAATGTTCGTGCGAATGTTCAAGCATTCATTCCTCGTTGGGTTTTAGTTGTGCGGAGTCAAACACGTCAAAGGGACATCAGACTGAAAATCAGTGTCTAGTCTCATCTGATGCCTCTCGAGCAGCGCCGGGACTATGAATGACGGCTCTTTTGTTGATTTTTGAGTTTCGATGAGTCTAAGCTGTTTATTCTGCGTGGAGGACAGAGACGATACGTCACAGTCAAACACAAGCTGCTGTTCAGAGTAAATCACCGTCACATTCCACGTCCTGATGTTTTCCATCTCAACATGACAAATATTCACAGGGAGAACGAGAGTTACGCATGAGAGTCTGCAGACTGAAAGTGAGTGACAGTTTTAACTGGTTTCTTCTCTGGAATAATTCACTTTTGGAACTCGAAACAGATGTTTCGATCGATTATTTTGTCAATGGAGCATTCAAGCGATTATTTCAATCGGATAAAAACACTCTCTTTATTGAAGCCAAATAATAAGTATAGAACAGAGTATACCATGGGCATTGACCAAAGAAACTGAAAGAATTGAGGTTTTCATGTGTTGTACAAGCTTTAACTGGTGTTGGGTGTTTCTTCACCCTCACGTCGCTCCGTAACACCGGACTCACACCTCACAACTCCCACACATGCGCACTGCATCTGACTCGTCCTAACAAGTGTAAAGAAATGTTAAAATCATCCATTGTGCTTGTTTTCTTCGCCACTGACAGCTGCGACAGGTTGGATGGTAGAAACACGAACCATGAGCTGAACTACGTGTGCGTTCGACGGCTGCCAGCCAATCAGAAAAGAGCACCCAGGTATCAGTGTGTATAACATGGATGTACAAACTGGGTGGTCTGTCGTGATGTTGTGTTCTGCTTTGCAGTGAAGTTAAGTTTCAGCTGGAAATGATCCAAACGTGTGAATATCTGTGTCCGTTTTAGGCTGTTGTGTGTGCACTCGCCCGTTGTCCTGTGTCGTCTTCTTTCCGTTTCCTTTTTGAGCTGTTAGTGCCATCCAGTCCTGTGAATAAAACACAGTGCTCTATTTAATCAGCAGTCAAATGCTGCCTCGCTTCAAAGCCTTTTTGCTTCGATGATTTTTTTCATCAGCGTTTCAGCTTTAGATGCTTCGTAGCATTTAAATCGTAAGAGTTCCCGTTTCTCTTTCGCTCCCGGATCGTGTGAAATAGCATCTTAAACTCCATCACCTGAACATTACGCAGCATTTTCCAGGCTCTGCACAGGAATATTACACATGTTGATTCAGTAGATCCACCAGTTGGAAGGGATCAGTCTGAAGTAGCTAAGAAGGGGATTGAGGTTAAGCCAGTGGCCTCCAGCAAGCAGCAGTCAGCAGCAAACACATCGAAGTGCTTCTCGATGGCACATTAGTTTGACAAACAAGGCGATAGAGAGTGGGAGAGGTTCACGCAATGATGTTTATCCATGTGTGAGCGGTCTTACTGTGTGTGTGTGTGTGTGTGTGTGTGTGAGAGAGAGACGTCAGCTGTTGTGTATCTCAGGTGAATGATCAGAAACATCTGTCAAGCACCTTTTATTTACTGAACTTATTAAAAGTACAGGGCATATGAATGTACTTTACTATTTAGAGTACAAGTAAAAAAGCAAAGCGTCGGAATTTAGAACATTTTTATTGTATTTTCCCGTGTCACTTGAATTAATTCGTCTCTTCCTCTTCTTCTCTCCATCCCTCTTGTCTCCATCCCTCCATCCCTTCTTTCTGGAGTCTTTTCCTCCAACAGAAATAAACATTCCCCACAAACACGTCCGTATGTGTTTTCGTCGTCACCAGCTGCGTCTGTCGTCATCTGGTTGATCGGCGTCATGGAGATGGACAGGTGACGACGAGTCCTCTTGAGCTTCTGTTCCTTCGTGCTGATTGGCCGGCTGCATCAGAGAGGAAATCACCAGCACATTAACGGGATTCTCATTCACTGTTTAACCTGATCGACCAATACCAAAAGCATCAGTGTCCTTTGGAAATGTCAAAGTAAAAGTCAGCCTTGTCCGAACTGTAATGGTAAAGTAAATTACATTGAAAACTACTAGTACAGCAAGTGAAGACTAAAACTTCCTGTACACCACTGCGAACCGGTTCACATCCAGTGCAGCTCCTCCGAGATCAAACCTCTTTATTCAAGAATAAATGTCTGAGTCATTTAATCATTCATGAGGAGTCTGCGTACCAGAGCACCAAAGGTTTGTAACAGAACTTTGATTTACATATTTGATGGATTCGGATGATGAATAGGTTTCATGCCCATGTGATGCTGAGCAGAGGAAACATTTAACCAGATGAACAGATTTGTCATCACGAGCTTCAGTTTCCTGCTTTCTGCCATCACACATCTTGACTTATCGAGCTTCACGTTTGAGTAGGAAATTATTACATTTGTGGATATTGGTGCTTCGGTGAGTGAAGAATATACACTGCCTGGCCAAGAAAAGGTCACCGAGTCTGTGGGGGCAGTGCTATGACCTGAGGTCACTGCTGGTCACGTTCAGCAATGTTATGTACAGGTATGTACCTGAATACACCGAATGAGCTGTGGATGTTTTCCTCTCTGATGGCACAGGCATATTCACAGATGACTGCGAGGATTCATCAGGCTCAATCTGTGAAAGCGTGGTTGAGGGAGAATCCACACATGTCCAGACCTCAACCCCACTGAGGGTTTACGTCAGAGACAAGACGGTCCAGTGGAACATTCGAGTGTGTGTGACCTTTTTTTGAACAGACAGTTTACATTTTAAATACAAATATTGAACTAGCACAGTTTGTTGATCCTCTGGTTGTTTCCTGCATCAGTGACTTAACATGTAAAGGGACATCGTGCACACTTCAGGAACAGTTTGTCACACCGGAATCCTCCCCGTTAGACCGTTTGACATGGCGGGCTGAGAAGTCGTGTTCTTTACTTCTACTTCCCCCAGCGGTTCTGTCTTTAAAAACAGAAATGGAGATCTGAAATGTGTTTACTACGACTAATAATATTATTATTACTATTACTACTATCACTTGAATGACACAAACAAAGGCACCGGCATTCAACGCAGAGGGAAGAACCAAGGAAAAGAAAAGCAGAAAACACTTTTATCACGATACCGTGTGTCAAAGTTTCATTCATTGACCTTGACAACACAATCAAATCACTTCCTTTAAAACACAATGGCTGCGTCGCTGTGACTTCCATACATTAAGAAAGAAAACAATCCTCCATTCTTTGAACACCAACAAGCCATATTCTAACTGCGCTGCTGTTACAGCTCCTGTGTTTGTTGAGTGAAGTGTTTGTTGGACCGGCACCTCGTGCAGCAAGAACAATGTTCTCACGGCTCGCAGCTCAGACGAGGGAACATCAGTGAAGTTTACTTCAGTCTGCCACGCCGGCTTCCTGCTTTTATGGCAGTTTGTCCGTGTTTGTCTTGTATTGTCGCCACACAATGCTGCTATTCATCATATCGTCAGCTGCCAGTGCAGCACTGGCATTTCCAGAGGAAACAACGAGACGTGAAGTTCTTCTGGTTCAACTAAGCATTGATAATTAATGTAGTGTCAATATTAGTCAGTTTGCTTCATGTCACTTACAGAACTGCCAAGAGGGAGGTAGGTGTGTGTGTGTGTGTGTGTGTGTGTGTGTGTGTGTGTGTGTGTGTGTGTGTGTGTGTGTGTGTGTGTGTGTGTGTGTGTGTGTGTGTGTGTGTGTGTGTGTGTGTGTGTGTGTGTGGCTGGGAGGGGCTGGAGGAGGTTGTGGGGGCAGTGGCGGG
>CAAKHB010007872.1:146771-159446 GCA_901007665.1 Aeoliscus strigatus
AACATCTCAGCATTAGTTTTTGTTCCGAATGTTACAGCTCAACTCAGCAACAGTGTGTCTCTGTGTGTGTGTGTGTGTGTGTGTGTATCTTCCTGAGGGTGTGTGTGGTTCATTAGTGGAACAATGAGCGGCCGAACATCAGTGTACACACACACACACACACACACACACACACACACAGGCAGGCAGGTGGGGCCGGACTAAAACGCCACTAATGGGTTTTCCAGCCAGGTGCTGCTGAGTGCACGGAGCAGAAATGCTCCAGCTCATAACTCCTGTTGGACTGTTGGTGGGCGGCAGTGTTGAAAAGCTAATGCACTTTCCCATTGTGCCACTTCCTGGTTGGAGGGAACTCCCACAGGGCTCAGAGCAGGTGCTCCTATCTGCTGCGGCCATGGACAGGAACAGGAAATGACTTCACCTAGAGAGCGAGCTCGATATACTGCCACGCACATGTGACGGCTCACTCCGGTGACTCAGGATTTAAACTGAGCTGTGATGACAAATGAAACTGGTGCTTCTGGGGTCGTTGTATGAGAATAACGGGTGCGGTGGAGCATCTTGATCGACGACAAACACTTTTGTAGTTAAATCAAAGTCTATCGATTGACCACATTTAGGCTGAAAACAACCTGAAACGTGGATGTTGTTGTATCATAGCAACAGGAAACATAATGGACATAATGTAACAGACCAAAGGAACAAGTCAGATCAGCTGAACTTTTTATTATTAACTTTATTCTTTAAAAGAAAATACAAAAAAAAAAACTGCATCACTATATGAATTCAATGCAGAACATGTGTTTTACATGACAGTTGTCCGCTGTGAATCCACACCAGCTACTCCGGTTTGAGGTAAAAAATCGACTTATTCAAACTTCAGTGACACTCTACTTTTTTTAAAGCGGAAGGACAGTCTGTTTGTCAGAGGAGAAATAAATTCTGAATCTATTTTTAATCCTATGTATTATATCTACATATAAATCATGTGCTGAATTCTTCGAAGTGTTGACCTGACTGAGTCTTTGGCAAGAAAAACATATCTGACACATTTCAAGTGCCTCGTGTGAACTGATGCTCACAGGGGTGTTTGAGTTGACTCACTTCCTTCCTCCTCCAGACAATCCTGTGGCCTTTGACCCAGTGGTGTCACAGTTAAAAAAAAACTCACTTCTGCCTCTGACAGGTTCAGTGATTTGACATCAAACAGCTGAAAATAGATAAAGACGCATCATGGTTTAGAATGTTTTGAACACCTGAACATGTGACATTTTATTTGATTCGACATTTCAACTTCAAACTGTAATTTAATTCTATTTATTTTGTATTTGTATAATTTTGTATGTTGAACACAATGATCCAACAGCCTCCATAACAAACTTGTCTTGTCCAGGGGTAACTTGCTGTTTGCCCATAGACAGCTGGGCTCATAACCATAACCATAACCGCCACCCGTAACTGGAGCCAGTGGGAGATGATGAACAATCACACCCCATTTTTCAAAATGGAGTAAAGTGAAGCCGATTGGATCCCAGCCCCAACTACTGCCGTCTATCTATACCCATATCTTAAAAAAACAACACCAAAACAATAAAATGCATTCATTTTAACATCAGACTCCAAACACCATAACACCGTCTGTACCAGAACTGATACGAGACAATAAATGAGAGATGCGCCGTGATTGAGAAATACTGTCACTCAGCTCTTTGACAACTGACACATATTTGAAAATTACCTGTGGAAAATTGATTTCCCTCCTCAAAGTGGAGGAAGAAGTGCGTCTCTCCCCACAATAAAACCACTTTGAGTGGCAGGTGGACTTTTACAATCTGTCTCACAGCAGCGGGATTCATGCACCGCCACTCTAACCTTTGCCTCCATCTCAGGAGTGACTGAGATCTCCATGACGACAGGAATCTGAACACCAACAGCCTTATTGGAAGTGACACATTAATAAACTCTAGCCTCGAGAGGGGCTGCAATCACACTTCAATTATTTCTTCCTTCCCTCTTCAATTTCTCTCTTCCTGCATGTCTCGCTGTCTCTCATGTTTGTAAGTAGGACTCCCCAGGAGCCCGTGGGTCAGTGAATCGTCACGTCAGCAGCAGCACCAGCGTGAGTGATTGTGAAGATGGAATAATGAAGCAGGGAGCGATGTGCTTTAACAACCAATGAGTTAATGTTAATAGAGTTTCTTTGTTGCACAAAAATATGATCCAATATAGCTACATACAGTTCCATAGGGTCCAGGATGGAGCCTCGTTATTGTTACTTTGTCCTAACGGGGTCCAAGTGGTTCCTTCTGAGGCGGTAGTCAACAACAAACGCACTTGAACATAACACGTGTGTAGTTACAAATACACCAAAGGAGGGTTTAATCTTCCCGACAGCACCTGAAGGCAGCATCAGTCAACACAACACGACACATTACAGACATATAATCATGCTGCTGCACATCATTTAATACTAATACTTTACCAGGAGGATTCATAGAAAATGATCAGGAATGGATGAAATAATGCTCATTGTTTTTTTTTTTTTTTTAATGTGGCCAGAGAAAAACGAAACAAAGAAAGGTTGAATGGTTTAAACTTGAAGCGGAAATAGGATTTGTTAGCTCAGCTACAAATATCAGTGAGATATTAAACGATGCGACAAAAATAATTCTCTATTTAAATTTTGTTTTATTTTTGTCAGCTTGCGAAGTGATTGCTTTTTATTTATCACCTCTTTACTCATAAAATGAAAATTTAATTTATTTCCATACAGTCGCTGAAACATCGGTTGATTCTTTGTGAGACATTCAGGTGATGATGTTGCTGCAGGACTCTGCTTTTGTTCTGAGATGAAATATATCACCTTCTATAAATATCACCTCGATATTTTTTCATAATGGGCTTTTCTTTTCTTTTTTTTTTCTTTTCAAAGCCTTTGGTGAAACTATGACAACTTTAAACACAGACTTCATTAGACTACAAAACACCCTTTGAAGTTATTCTGGCAACACGTGTGCCTAATTTGTAATTTAAACTAATCTGATCCAGCTCATTTATACGTAAAATGCTGCAATGAGAGAGTTTAGCCCCAAAAGGCTGAGAGAGGAAGAGGGAGAGAGGGAGATGAAGAAGAAGAAGAAGAAGAAGAATACTACAGTAAGTTAACAATTCAGCCCAGATGGAAGGAACATGGAAGGTTACACGGAGGATGCACGCCATTTATCAGAGTGTGTGTGGGGTGGTGGTGGGGTGTCCGTTCAGCTTTATTGATGATCAAGACTTCACGTTAAGACAACTGACAGGCACATCACTCACCCCCCCCGAGCTGCTCATGAATATGTACACGCAGCTTAGCTTGTTAACATTCCCGTCTAATCCCGACCACACAGGTGAAGTGCACATGTGGAGACTTTTACCAGGCCGTGTGTGTGTGTGTGTGTGTGTGTGTGTGTGTGTGTTCAACAGCCTTTGGTCGGTGTGCAGACTCTCTCTGTGCAATGACTGAGGGGAGACGTTAATAATTCCCTGTGTTCTTCATGCAAATGTCTCACTCAGCAGGAAACAAGCTGTTTATGACGAGGGAGTTATTCTGCAACATTTATCCGCGTCCGTCAGCGGTGTCATGAAACTGAAGGCTTGTTGTGATGTCGATACTGCAGCAGACGTATTAGTGGTAGTCATAAATGGACGTCTGTGAATGATCGAGTTAGGATCCAATCGTCCTCTTGTGAACATTGTGGGCTTCAGCCTTTGTTGTTCTTCATGGATTTGCCATAGTTTGATGCCTTCAGTTGACTTGAGCTGCTCTGACAGATCCCGTCGTTTGTGATCGATCATCAGTGGTTAAATGTGAGATCAGTCTACCTGCTGGAACCAGTCAGTTCGACAGTTTGACCAGTCACGACGACTCAGACTATTGAGACAGCTACACAAGTAGCTTTATGATGTGCAGCCTCACGCACACACACACACACACACACACGGGTTTGCCATTCCGCTAATCCACCTTATATCAAAAGCCACAATTTATTATCCCGTCTCTCCCTCCCCTGTGTTTCCCTTGGGCTATGATGAGGTATGGCGAAACAGAGAGGATTAGGTTACCAGGAAATTGAAAAGGTGCAAGAGCAGCTAGCGATGTGAGATTACTGTGGTTTATAACACGTAGTCTGATGAGGATAACACGTGTGTGTTTAACGCTGTGCGTGAGAGGGTCCAGCCTGGAGGCTGCAGTCAGATGGAAGGTGCTGATAGAGCGAGCAAAACCTGCAGATAAATGAAAATACAGTGAGCGAGAGCGGGGAGGTGTGTGTTTCAGTTTCATGCCAACGTCGTTGTTGATGTCAAACCAACACATTGCATGATAGAATTCCACGTACATCTACACCGTAACAATATTCACATCAACATAAATAAGTGAAATAGTTGTGTGGGTATGAGTCATTGAAATGGACACAGAAGACCTAATGACACAAAAACAGTCAAAACACAGTTTATCCTGACAGATAACAGTGAGCTTCTGATGCCATCTTGGATTCTGAACTATTTTGTTCAATTATAGAAACATATTATCTTTGTTGTTTTTGTTGTCATTATTGTTCTTGTTTGTATTATTATTATTATTACTATTAGTAGTATAATTATAAACTTGTCATTGTACAGCAATGAAATTTGCTTTTGCTGTACCTGAATAAAAGACTAATAAGAATACAAACTTGTCAACTTATTTAAAGCAGCATAAGATTATTGCACAATATATTTGTGACCAAACGGTCTAAATAAAAAAATCTGAATTAAAAAATAGTCATAGAGAGTCAGTGCCAGGGAATGATGGTTTATGTTTGCGGTGATTATGAAATGTAAAATAGATGAATAGAGACCTCAGAGAATGTGTCTGTGCCCTGATGATTTGTGTTTGTACATCATGTAAGTGTGTATCCATTGTTTATGAGCATATGTGTGACAACAGGACGCCTCTGCAGACGAGCTCCTACTGTGAATCTTCCCCTCATATGTAATTACCTCTGTGATTATTGTCTAATTACACTTCACTGCGAATGCAAGTGCTTCTAATCATTTCTCTTATAGAAGCATGTGGTGGTGCAGGAAACAATACACTTCCTTGGAGACAATTGGACGGAACATAATGTGGAATGAAGCAGACATTAACTCAGATGTTTCTCCTCATTATCATTGACATTATGGTTTTTCTGAGAGCAATGTTAATAGAGACCTGCAGCTAGAAACTCACTGGGACAAAAATAAGTATTCAGCAGCAGTGAATCATGATTCTGTTTCCTCCACTGAGCCAGAAAATCAAAGGTGCAGGAAGAGTTCTAATGACACAAGAAGGTCGTTGTGTATCATAGTGTTTCCCCTAGGTCTGTGTGTTTCTGGTAATTTACTTGGTGATGTTTACTTTGTAGTTTGTGGTGTGTGTGTGCATGCAGATGGTGCTGTGAGAGGGGTGGGGTGCCCCCTTCTATAGTGGTAGGGGAAACACTGAATCGATACGTGTGTGTATTTGTTCGGACTAAGGTTGCAAAGATCTGGGACTTTTTCCCTGGGAATTAACAGGCTTGTATTGGAATAAATGTGGAAAAAATGGAATGCACAAAACTGACATTTGTCCTGGGCTGGGATTTTAAATCTAGTTGTGGAAAATCCATTTGAGCATCACCTAACCCTAAGCACCTAGTCTATACTGCAGGTTTACTGAGGCCACACCCCTACCTGCACTGGGCTTCCTCCATCACATACTGGTGATTTCTAGAATCCTGGACGACGGATGCCACATGTTTGAGCCCGTCGTCGACAGGACTTAACGTCCACTTACTCAAGCCGTCACTGCACTCTCCATCCTCCACATCAAATATGTTCTTGGCACCATTAAAATGTGTCTTTGGCACAACACCGACCTGTGATGTCATTGCAGTTTGATAGTTACCATATTTGATGGATGAATAGAAAAGAGACTGACTCCTTTGTGTATCATGTTTGATTATTGTATTTTGCTTTATTGTGCATGTTGTGTATTTTTTTTTTAACATGACAATTTTGTCTTACTTATAATTGGTATTGGTATATATAATTGGTATACTTATTATTAAATATTTTCAAACTGCGGCAGCTTGTGTATCGGCAGTAAGTTTCATTTTCACGTCATTTCCAGTAAGCGTGCAACGGCACTGCTTGATTTGAGACAGTGAGGATAGTGTACTACAAAGAAGTGTACTAAGGGAAGTATGTGATTACAGCTATACTCGGTTATTTTCTTGTCTGAACCCACGACAAATGAGAACAAAGACAAGAAAAAGACGTAGCGTTCCTGACGTTCTTCTGTCGGTGCATCACGCTGCAGTTACCAGAGTGATACAGATGTTCTGCTTCTCTGTCGAGCTGATGGCGACATATTTGGGTCAAATGGAGCCTCTCTGGTTTGTGTGATGAGTAACCTGCAGAACTATCACACGGTTTAAATTCCCAGGAAGCGACATGCTGAAAATGTGTGCAGAGATTTGAGGTGTGTGATTGCTGATCCCTGAAAAGTGATCTGAGAGCAGAGATCGGCGTTAGAGTAAAGCAGATAAACACAAGCTGAAGATACATTTTTGACAAAGACGCATTTCCTGCAGTTAGCATGCTAACCGCTGATGATTGCAGTGCACTCCTCCTATAGTAGATAGATCAACTGGTTATAAGCATCAAAAAGCTTGATCCCAAATCACTTGTACACACCAGCTGTTAAAATACTTGATGCTGTTGAAATACGTGATCATAACTCTGCGTAGATTGATTATTTTGGAACCAAAAACAAAAAAAGGTCCTTTTTAATTTATTGTTTCTCCTTCACTACGGCCCAGTGCCTGTTTCCCACGGGCACACGTTGCCATGACAGCCAGCGTGACCTCGTGTCCACTTGCTCACCGACAGCAGGGAACATGGAAAGCTGCACTACTCGAAAGTAAGTTAACGTTAAAGTTGTTCGTCACGCACCTGGAGCTGCATAACACATGTTGGGGAAAAGAATGTTGTTAAAATCTCCTCAAAGCTCTCGTGATCACATCATGGCTTCAGAATTATCAGTATTCCCCCCTGAACATCAAGAGGCATCGGTGACTCGGTGCAGCTTCCGTCCAACATTCGACATTCAACAGTCCAAATGGCGATGAGCTGTGGGGTGTGAATGTGTACGGCAGCTGTCCGACATTCACACGTTTAACGCCTGAGGGATGTCTTCGTGTCTTCCCGGCAGATAAATTACGTTTGTGGATGTGGCCACCTGTCTGCCGATGATGTCTAATTGCGTTCCAATGTACGACAGCTGGTGGGAGCACATCTGCATCGCCGCAGCAGAGTCTGACGTCGGGAGCGAAGCGAGTCGACTGTAACGAGACACGTCCTGTCGTCAACGCTCGGTTTGCGAGACGCAGAGAACGACGACTTTCCGGTGACATGGCAACAAGAGCGTCGGTCCTGAGCTGTGAGGGAATGAAAGCTGCTCTGTGAAGCTCGTCGACAGACTGCTTCATCCAACATGATTGTGTGTTTGCTCTGCCAACGGGTTTTATGCTTCTGAGGATTATCAGATTGGATTCCTCTTCAGGTGATTCGGCCTTGAATCTAAACACGCTGATGCCACATTCTCATCTCCACTGTGTGTTTAAGCAACATGACACTTGTAAATGTTGATTTCTTGGGTCACTGCAGTGCTGCTGTCAGTATTAACTGATATTTCCTGTGTGTGGAGATATCTGGTGACATGTTCTCTACACCGACACACTGGACAAATAACGACGGTATCGTGGACTCTGCCACCATACCGTCACTGCATTAGTCCCATTTATGCATCAGCGATAACCTGTCAATCTGCGACACAGCTTTTAGTTCTTTACACACACACACACACACACACATTTTAAAAACACAAGTGCTCTGACAACTTTAAAAAACACAGTCAGTAAATAAAAACAAGGAATCAAAACCAACCAGTTAAATCATAATAAAGCGGAGCGAGACAAAAACAAAAACAGAGCTCTCACACAATTCTCACGCTCGATTAATATTCCTTAGTTTGGGAGCTACCATAGAATTTTTTTTAATTTTTTTTTGTCTCGCTTTTGGGACAACGAGCTGCAAAAGATCAGCGGACCTCAGTGCCTTTTTTCCGTCCCATGTGTCAGCTGTGTGAAGTGGACATATCTCGCGGTGCCACCAGCGTTTCTCTTCCTTTCCTCCGCTGTTCACGTCATGAAAGACGCACTGTCTCTGCTGTTGGACTCTTTCTAATGTCAGTCAAGCGTCTGCAGTGATTCTCGGCGTTAAACGTGAATAGAAGCAGACGTTGGATCAGCCGCTTGCAAACACTTCGTCAGCTATTATTAACAAGAAAGCGTCTTTCAGTCTCCGCAGATGAAAGACCGACACCTCAGGGTCCCACAAGGCGAACAGAAAGGCGTACGAACCGTCTTTATGTAACTGTTATTTCCTCAGGTAAGAGGGCAGGAATTGTCTATGAATAAGTGAGAGCACTGAGAGAGACGGGAAGATGAGACGAGTGTAATCCACGGCAGCGGCCTTGGATCAGAGGTGTAAGACGGAGGTATTATATCCGTATTAACCCCCCTAAAGTCAAACCAGCCTGATATCCGCATACAGGTTGACAGGAGCAGCGGATTCATTTATCAGTATCTCCTGGTGAGAGAGGAATCTCCAATAAGACATTGTTAATGCTCGGCAGTCTCATTTTAAATAGAAAACACCATTTAATTCAATTTATTCTACACTGCCTGATGATGCCAGGGGTTTCGTTACATTCTAAACATATTGTAAACAGGATAACTTGCTTACACCGGACACCGGGATCAAACTACAGGTCCTTTTCACATATTTTGATGATTTATTTATCTTTATACGATATACACTCCTGAACAAATTGCATGTGTTCACATTTATTAGTGGTGGATCAGTGCCAGGTTATAAGAAGATTGACCCACAAGAATTGAAAAAGAAGAAACAGTAAGAGACAACAAACCAAACGTGCCAATTTATTGAAATGCATTTACTAAATTCAAAATGTTTCAAACCATCAGCCCACAAAACTCTAACATAAGTTAAGTGTAGTAGTGGTATCAGCACCGTTCAAAACATTTGCTGAGTCATTGATGCAAGTGTTTCCTGGAGGCTTCACGAAGGGGCATCCATGGTTTGGAGCTGAGGTTTTGGAAACAGCTTTAAGTCAGGGGAACACACAGGATGGTCCACAGAGTAACGTCATTCTTCTAGCTGCAGCGTGGTCCTGGTGAAGGACAGACGAGGGCCCTCAGTGGAGAGGAGCGGCCACTGCTCCACAACCTTCCATTGAAGGAAAACCACCCCAGATCATGATGGAGCCTCCTCCACTGTGCCCCCATGTCATGTCAGTGACAGGAGGCCAGGTTATTTATTGTCTCGTCAGAGAATAAAACGTTCTTCCACCTTTCGATGTCACATGTCTGGTGCTGAAGTCCAAACAGGCACGTTTGTGGCCTTGGAGGAGACGTGGTCTGTGAAGATGCTGTTTGTTCTTCAGACCCTTCTCTCATGGATGTTGTCTTATGGTTTTTGGGGGGACAGTGTGTTTTTATTTTTTATTTAACCCTCGTTATATTTTAAGAAATTTAAAATGTCTTATTGCATCCAGCCTCGGCAGACATGGCACAGTGCAAGAGGCCATGTTGAAAAACATGCTTTGCAGGAGGAGGAGGAGGAGGTCATGACCTCGTGAATGTCTGACAGAAAAAGACATGAAAGCCAGATTTTAGTGTGGAATTTGACTTTTAGGCAATGGTGTTAAACTTTTGATCAACTGTGTGAGTTTAAGTGCAGTTCTTGCTCCTGTTTCCATTGTTTTCCGTCCCAACACAACTCAGGATCACAGGTTCTAAAGTTGTAGTCCGATCATTGATTGGCATCATTTTGTCCACTTAGGCTGGAAAGTGTTGTTGTTGTTAGTAGTAACTTTTTCACTTTTTGGTCATGTGACCTAGAGACTGCAAAGAGACAGGATGTGATTTAAACACGGTGCTTAGTCAAACGCTGCCGTTTGCTTGATGATTTTGTTTTTTTAATCGAGTTATTTGAGGATTTGTTTGAGCCCTAGTTTTCACTTGTCATGGTTTTGGAATCCTGCACTTAAAAGAAAGGAACGCGCTCAATAAGATCATAGTCAAGTCCCTTGAAGAAAAGACTGAATACGACTTTTGTTTTTCTGCTGATGAGCTTGAAGTGGAACACTTATCCCGTGTACAGCTGTGCATGTATTCAGGGTCATGTCAGGTAAGAAGCTGCATTCCAGGATGCTCATTTCTCCTTTAGAGCTCGTGCACCAACCACAACAACAACCAACAGTTGTTGATATCTGCTGCTCACATGAAAGACAGAACGAACAAAATCGATTCAGTTTTCACATCCTGACATCGACCAGCAGCAGGAAAAATGTCCTCTGAAGTATTTCTTTGTGTTTCAGTGCGTATACGCTGATGACAGATGCTACTTCTGTCGACTCGTGAGAGTTTAGTAGCTTAAGTTGTCAAATGATGCAAACTGTTCATTTGTTCTCACTGGAAACAATTTTCCTGTTTAATATTCTACCTGTCAAACACACACACACACACACACCTTTCTACTGCTGGTGTGTCCAATTAATGAGGTAGAAATGGGGAGACAACTGGCTCCTGCGCTGTTCAGTCAATTGGCTGAAATAAATATGTGAAACGTGATCCAACAGCAAAATTCCTCACGTTGACGCTAAACAACACTAAAATCATTTCTCTTGTTTGTTCTCAGGACTTCTAGTTCTGATTAACTCATCTCCACTCACATTTGCAGCCAATTCTGATCTGTCGTTTCTGTGTGAAGTTACTTAAAGACAGAGGGAAGAAAAGAGAAAACCTCCTCCTCCTCCGAGAATAAAACTATGAAACAACAGACCTCTGAATGTGTTCAGGATGGAATTCATGTTCCCAGAGGCTGTGAGGGTTGAAACGGGAAGTAGAGATTAAGTGCTAATGAAAACATTTTAAAAACCTTTTTAGACATTAAAAAAAAATGAAAACAACGTAAAAGCAAAGACAATTCTGTGCGAGGGGAAAGTAAACGCAGCCCGTCCGTTTCTCATTTTGGCTTGAAAGCAGCTTGGACATGAAGCCCGGTCCAGGTTCAGGAGGAGGTTGCCCTCTCATAAATCTGTCTTCACTGAAACACACAGTGGAACCCAGACGGGCCCCGTCTGATTTACACCCTGTGGAGAATGATCGGCAGGCAGGCAAGGGGGGTGGGGTTGGGGGGCTTTAACGCCAGGTCTGGACGGTGTCCCAGCACCAGGCGGACAAACGTAGGTCGGTGCGCGCGCGTGTGTGTGTGTGTGAGTCTGTCCAGAAAGCAGCGAGCACACAGACCCAAACCTTTGGTCACGTTTCAGAGCAGTGATGAAGTGAACTGTGTGAGGAGACGTCCCAGTCGCTCTGTCCACAGAGGAACACATTCTGCTTTGATGCTCATCCTCGCTGAGCGGTTCTATAGGGAGGGTGTGTGTGTGTATGTATGTGTGTGTGTTTACATAGTCTGTGAATGTGTGTGTTCATGTAGTCTTGTGTTATGTTCATGTAGTACGTGTGTCTTTATATAGTCTGAATAGGTAGTGTGTGTTCGTGTTCACATAGTCTGTGTGTATGTGCGTGCATTCGTGCAGTCAGAGTGCGTGTGGGTAGTGAGAGTGTGAGTCTGGAAGGAGTGTGACTGTGTCAGTGGGAAGTGTGAGAGTCTGCATGGCGAGACGGGAGTGTGTGTGTGTGTGTGTATGTGCTCCAGTCTGAGTGGGAGGGAATGTGTGTCTCTGTGTGTAACCTGTGTGTGTCTCACCACTGACCTATGTAACGAGCTTTTGTACAGCTCATGTGTGCAGACACAGTTCGCCTGAGTGTGTGCGTCACACACTCATACACTTGTACACATTCTGTGTTTGTTGCTTGAAGGTGTTGTCACTCACACATCGCTCACAGTGTGTCATCATGTACTTTGGTGTTCCTCATGTGCATCGTGTCCCAGTCTCTTTAATCTCTGTCACCATGGACACCAACAGTCGTATTCGGATCAGTGAAACGTATTTGCGTTATTTTATTCACTGAGTTCTATAGTTGTTTGTTGACTTGCATCTCGTCTGCATCTCTGGACGAGTTTGTATGCGTCACTTTGCTCTTTAATATTCATCCTCCTCCCATGGGGGCACTGTTGAGTCACAGTCAGAAATAAATCATGTGCTTTTTTTGAGAATATGACTAACGCTCTCTCTCTCTCTCTCTCTCTCTCAAACACACACACACACACAGAAAGAAATGAGAAAGAAAGAGATGGGGTGCACGACAGTGAAGCGACTGGTAGCTCAGCGCTCTACATTCATAGGAAGTGTGTGCTTTGCTGTAGCTCTCAGGGAGGGGCATCGTCACACACACACACACACACGCACACACACACACACACAAACTCAGCCCTCCCCATTGTTTCTCTGTGTGACTGTTGGTGTAGGGAGTTTTCCCAGGGTCGACTGCCAGTCGACTGAGCCCAGCATCTCTATTCCCCTGCAAAGCCCCTTCCTGTCATTCACGGCTGGTTCCTTCCTTGCACCCCATACTCCCC
>CAAKHB010007872.1:159466-190986 GCA_901007665.1 Aeoliscus strigatus
CCCGCCCCTTCTCTGACACACACCCACACCTGCCCCCCCAGCACTGTGACTGTTGTGAGAGGAATTCATGTCTCCCACTAATTCTGATAGTAACGTCAGCTGATGTGGAGTTTTAAATGAATCTGAAGTTGTTTTATTTTAACAATTTAATCCCATATCCATTATTTCTATTATGTTTTTGTGGAGGGTTTTTTTGTATTTGTGTTGTATTTACATGGAGCAAAACCTAAAGCAGGAGTGAAAATCCCTGATTTTGTTAAACCTCAAATGATTTTCAGTTACTGAAAACCTGTAAACCAACTGTAACTGTTCCTGCAGGACGTGGATTGTCTCTGAGGTCCATCTGGACACGAGCTGGTAGTTCTTTAACTATGAACACGATCCGTGTATGAACCAATCACATGGGTCCATCTGATGTATGCGGGCTCAGAGTCAGGCACAGAGTCTGTGGGCGGGGCTTAACAGTGGTTATGTACACAAGAAAGATGGCTGCATCAACATTAAACAAGTTGGACCAAGAAAGGATCCAATCCATTGCTGTCTGACCTCACCTTGTTGGTTGCTCTGATTGGTCGTAGCACTGTCCGATCACATCACATCCTTCTGGATGTGGGTCTGGATCTTCACTTTGGCCGTTACTGATCAAGTTTTTCCCTCATTTTAGATTTAAGAAACTCAGGGTTTTAATCGAAACCTGCTTTGTGGAACAAGCACCGGCGTCGCGCATGTGTTGACGTACACAAATGTGTTTTTCTAACCTCCACTGCGTTCAGCTCTCACAGGCACAACCAGGAGCGCTCGAGCTGATTTCCTATGAGTGGATCCCACTCGTCTCCTCATATGCATACAGGCGAAGCCCAGTCCTGCCAGTTATTTCACATGGAGGCTATAATTTGCAGGAGGCTGCCAAGAAAAGCAGCATGCACCAACAAAGGCTGGGACGATGACGTCGTTGCTGCAAGTAAACATACTTCAGCGAGATGGAATTGGGGGGGCGGTGTAACAATTAGGATTTGCAGTGTCAACTGCTTGAGCTGGAAGAGGAGAATTACATTATGGTGTATTTAATGCTGCATATTTTCAGCTGCACTCATCAACATTTTCCCTTTAATTTTTAATGGATTTGTGTGAACGGCGCCGTGAACAGCTGAGAACCAGATGCAGACTTTCCGTTTTAATTCTTTTATTTTTCAGTAGCTCGTTGTGTTTATCCTCCTGTGTCGACTCATTCATCCTGCTTCCTCTTTCAAGCAAAGGCAAATCATACACAGACAGACAACTGAAGTTCAATTCATCCCAGAAACATTTGGAGTAACTTCAGTTGATGCTTCACTGCTTCACCAAAAGTTCTCACTGATGTTGAGCACCAACACAAATCATTTTCCAACCCAACAACTGCGCATGTTTTTATTGCAGCTTGGAGAGTCCGGCGGAGACATCTGCCGTCGTCATGTGTAATATCACGTACAACAATATTATTACTTCTACGTGTACTATCACTGACCGTTGACCATTTTTAATACTGCAGATAGATTTATGCAACTACTGCTAGACACTATGATCAGTATTGTTAGGATTTCAGCTGGTGGAATATATAGTCTGTATAATTTATGTCATTTTTTTGTCTTCATCTTGTTTCTTTAACACAGAAACAGAAACATTTTTAAATGGATCAGCAGGATGTTGATGGAACATGATGTGGACCGAGTTTTGTTCATTTGGAAAACACGCTGGACAGAGTTTAAGGCTGCAACAGATCATTATACTTCTTGAATGTTCTTACTCTGAACTGAGTAATCAGATAAAAAAATATTCTTCACTGCAGCTCAAATCTGCAACAGAGAATCATAATATGTTTTGCAGAGGTCAGAGGTCAGTGGTATAAGTCATAAACATTGGTGTAAGTGTCCAACTGTTGAGATTCATAGCATATTCTTCGCCTGTCATCCAACAGTCCGGTGAGTTGGTTCCTTCTGGTCCTGTGAGCAAAACATGTTTCTGTGTAAACACAAACAAAGCATTTTTGCTTGATTCTATTTGCTCTGATTTGGTTAATAATTTAGTTTAATTAGTTACAATTTAGTTCAGCCACGGCGAGGATGGAGGTCTGGTGTCCTCCATAGAATACAGAGCAGACATGGTGAAACATGATCAATGACAAGCAGGACGTCAGACAACATCAATACTAAGCCAGACGGAAGAAAAGCTGATGGACTCCTATTGTAACAGGAGGCTGCTGTTTGTTTCCTGTCTCAGACCGTTTCAATAAAATGACACTGATCGGTAACAGCACTGTGATCTCCTGCTGCTGAGAAAACCCGTTTTAAATTCTCATCTCATACTAGAACCTCACTGATGAATACGCCCCAAAATAAAACCGCCTTCTGTCTGAGGCAGCTAATTTTGCCCCAGTTGTCCCACTCGCTGCCGATAACAGGCAGGCTGAGCAGAACTTCCTGCATCTATATCTGTCGCTGGTTAAAGCAAACACTGCTGTTTGCCGCGGCTCTGGAAATAGAGAATGGCGTACCGACGGTTTGAGCAACAGGCCTCCTCTTGAGGCCAGGATACAGATAGGAGCCACATCACAATGGTCGCTGCCAGGGTGGTTCTCTGAATGCTTCCTCAATGAGCTGCTGAAGATTACCACCCTCCAGTGCTCTGAACACACACACCAAACAGCAGTGGATTGTGTGTGTGAGCCTGGACTGTTTATTTCTGAAGGTCACAGTGGCAGCAGGAAGCCTCAGCCCATGAGTCAGACAAATAATTTGACATCTTCACTGTTGGTATTCAACATCACGTACGTGTTGAAGTTGGATGTTCTTAGTTCTACTAGATGACACAACTTCAGGTGGGACCCTTCTGCACGTTCCCACAATAAGTAGAGAGTCAAATCCAAAGGTGACCGTTGTTTTACTTCACCTCTTAAACTGCAGTTTTATAGACTCTGTTTTATGAAGTCATACAGTTTTCTATCGTGCTTTATGCAATGTATTTATTTAGTTTTTGTCTTGCTCTAACTAATCTTTTTTCCACTTCCTTTTATTCTTCCAACCAACGTACATTTGCTATTCATTTACTTTTTTAGATTTCCTGTCTGCTTCCTCCCATCGTCTGTTACAGACTTTATTTTATTCACATTCTTTGCACGTTGCTCCCTGTGTCCCATTGTTTAATTCAATGTTTAATTTGCTATTAAAGTATAGTATAGTGTCAAATGCTGCTTGGACCTGAAAGCATTTTGATTAAGTGGAAAGAAGAAACACATATTTTGAGCAGCTATATCGAGTCATTTGACCTCTGACCCTTCATAGGAATGACTGATGGCTTCCATGTTAACAAGTGATATAGAAAACTTGTAATTAACACCATTGCTGCCGAGGAGAGACATAATTCACAGATTATGACAGAAAATCTGAAATACGAGACACGTAACGTGTCGTCTACCTTCGTCTTCATTTCTATTTTATGTTGGAAAATACTACACATGATAAAACGCAGCCTATTGTAAATGGACTGACCAAGTAATAAAGACATTCTTATCTGGTCGAGACATTTTAGAAGGAAGTTCAGTATCAAACAAAAATCCAGTATTTACATCTGTCCCCATGACATCGTTTACGTCCACATGTATGTTAACTCCACTCGTTCAGTCAGAGACGTGTGACGATCTGCCGAGTCACTGGGGAGGGTGTAGAACAAACTGGATAATAGATAATGGTTCTGTGTCTGTTCTCTGCCACGGGTCGAACCACTTCCCCCCGCTCATCAGTCCTCTCGCAGACGCACCACGCCCCCCCAGCCATCTGCTCACTTATCACCCCGAACTACCTCACTGCCCTCCAAAGAACGTCTCCTCTGCTCTAATCGGTTCCAATCTCCCACAATGCCTTTCATCCTTTGCACCAAGTCGTACTTCAATGGAACCTTCGAGCTGCCTCTGAACAGTTTCTCCCCTTGCTGCATTTCCAGACAAGCTGGCGTAGGTCTGAGTGTGTCAAACATCTCTTGATGAATTTCATAGGTGGAGGAGGGAACGCTGGTGGATGGAGGAGGTAATTAGATGTCGGTGGGTGGTCCGCTCTGTTTAAACTGACCTCCAGATGCTGGTGTACGCCAGGGCTACGTTAGCAGGGAGCCTTACGACGGGTTTATGGTTACTGTAAAACCGACTGAGTCTGCCACGTTGGGTTAGCAAGGAGTGCTGAGCAGACACCCGGTTTGATTACAGGTGTTTATACTGGTCATCTGATCTGGTGTGACAATAGGTCGGATCTACTGAAGCCAAACATGCACTGATGAGGACCAGTGCTCGCTCTCCTCTGGAAAAGTGACATTGGAAATTACACTCACGGTACTGGGCGGAAAAGGCCTGAGGTCTATTTGTTTTGCAACTGTGCGTTACTAAAAGTGTACGTAGGCCATAACGATATGGCAAATAAATGTTCCGATTTCTAAAACCATTTAAATCACACACCACCTGGAACTGTACACACATGTGTGATGTCAATGTTTAACTTGTCAAATATCACATGAACATGTTTTCAGACAGTAGATAGCTGGTTGAAAAGTAACGTGCTAAACGTAAGCTACTCTAGCAACGTTTACATTGGAATGAAGATGTCCTCCAGCAGTATGTCACCCAGCAGCATGCAGTTTTGCCTCCAGGTTCGGGGTTTCTCGATCACAACCTTTGCCTAGGAAGTGACATACTCTGGTTTTTGACTCAGATTTGTGCATATGCCATGTTTATATGAGACCCTAGTGCTGGTTGGGGCCACACTTTTCTCTGCTAGCGCTCTCCATTGTGGAGGAGGAACAATTTGAACGTGGGTGGTGTGAGGGGTCGTTCTCCATCGAACATGTTTGTCAAACCTTTTGTTGCACTGATGCAATCAGGAAGTGATGTCTGGAATTAGCAGCATCTCATGTTACATCCCCATTGATCAGTCGGCTTTTGAAAACGAGGGCACAGCGATCTGTAGTAATTTGTTATGTGTTATACGGTTTCAACCAAACCTGATATTTGACATCTGTTCCTTTTCAAAGATTTCTTTTTCTTTCCTTTTTTTTTTTCCAGGAGCACTGGGAGGGTATACACTTGAGATTGAACAGTTTCCACAGCCACTGTAATCTGAGCTTTGGCCGTGCGCTGCCATTCCGACTGCAAATGTCCTCATGAATAGAAGGTGTAGCTCCACTTCTGCTCTGCATCCAACTCATTCAACCGCAGCAGCATGAGGAGCGCTCATAGTGATATTGACAAGGAATCCAATGTTACAACCAGGTCTAGGGGAAACCCAGACTCGACATAAAATGCCATTCCTCTTCCACAGTGTCCAAACTACAAATCGAAATACGACCCAAACGAACTAAAACTTTTATATCCAAATCAAATTTATTCCAAACTCAGTCTTCCACTTGGATTACTAAATTACCTGGGTTAAAGGAACAAACTGAAAATCAGCCACTACAGAAAACTGGTACAACACAAAAGGTTCACTCACCCCTACTGACAAACTCAACACTTTTTCTTATGTACAAGCTGCTTGTTGAACGGCAGAGTCGGTTTGGCCTCTGTGAAGGAGGAAGAGCAGGAACCCATTCAGCTTGAGGTCTCTTACAGACTGGTGCTGTGTCTCAAATCACGTACTTCTATACTTAAACTATTAAGTATTTTGTGCATTTGTGCGTTCACACGGACTGAATCTGTGAAAATGTAGTGTACTACAAGCACTCAACTGGCACACTCCAACAACCGGAAAGTTAAGTATGGATCGATGGACGCTGTCCGCCGTCTTAGTGACGTGGAAATGACGTACCTCTCACTTTTGGAGATGGTAACGTTGGCTTGCTTGATTTCCGGTAAGTGAGCGACTACACTTGATTCCCTGTTGAAATTTGCGCACTTTTACTTGCGAGTAAGTACATAGTGTGCATGGTGTACTACAGAGACGTGTACTAACATGTGCCATCTGCCGTCCTCCAGTCAGCAAGGCTGGAAAACAACATGCATACACAAACACAGCTCCTCCAGGAGGACGGGAGTATCGCCTCACCTGGGGTGTAACAATAAGCAACCGATAGATTCCGTGTTTGCACTTCGTTATCTGGTGCCCCGAGTCCATGAGAACCAATTATCTCTTTGCAGTGATGGCTAATGTTTTTTTTTTTATAATATATTCTACCTCATCAGTGCCTCACCTCGTGGGACGGGCATGTAAACTCTAAATAATCGACAAAGGAACAGCCAGACTAACGGTTTTTAACAGGTCTTAGTGAGGATGGATTAAGGAAGAGGAAATGCACAGCTCAGCAAAGTAAGATCCATCCTGGGGAACAAAGCAAAACTTTGGTAAAAAGTGTGGAACATGCATTAGTCCAGGAGTCATTTAAGGAAGAACATTTCCTCCTGAATGGATGTTAATTACATTTTTCTCCCTCTCTTTTGGCTACTGACATTCATCCATTTCACACATTAACTATGAAATGAAGGGGATTTATTAATAAATTTGAATTAATACATTGATTATTATATTATAAATTATAAATATACTGGGGAAAAAAATCTGCCCATCTCTTTTTAAAAAGTTTGTATTTCTATATACTCTTTGATACAGATGGCGCGGGTGAATCCCTGGTGTATTGAGATCTGCCCATCCCAAATAAACCTTTATCAGTAATTTTTTGTATTCAAAGTATCTGCAATGTGTTGATTAATAACACTGTTTTCATCCACATTCATCTTTGTTGTACCTCTGAGTGTGAATGGGAGAAGACAAAATTATAAAGGATCTTTAAGGTAAAAAGCCAGCCAAATACTATTTATATGATCTGAATATGAATCAGCCACTAAAAAGATTGTCCTCCTTGGTCACACCAGCTCAAAACTGCCTCGCTGACTCGTGCTTTTAGTCAGCGACGGCGGAGGAGGCCTTATGTTGGTGCATCTGCTACAGCTTTTTGAATGCTGTATGTTTGCGGAGGTCAGACGTAAGTGAACAGCCGAGGCTGCTTCTTGTATCAGAAACAGCCTCTCGGTGCAAATTGTGGAATGGACCCCCTGGACAGATAAGAAACATGGCATCAACTGGTGAAGGGACGTTTCCTCCCAGAGCTGCTCCGGTATGTGTGTGTGTGTGTTCACAATGAAGGAAGGAATTCTCCTTCTAAATATTGATGCGACGCAACAACCAACCTGACCTGCTCTTTTAACAGATTCGATGTCAGAAACAGACTCTCATGTGGACGCTAACATTAGTGCTGACGCTTTCATGGTGAAGTTGCAGCTCACACAGACGTCGAAGGGGCTGTGGGACACAAGGGAAGTGAGACAGCAAAGCTCATCGACATAGTGCCTGAACGATCTTCACATATTTACTGAGAGCTTAAAAAAGAGAATACAGGGTGGTGAGTTGCAGAACATCACCACTTTCATGTGTGATATTTTTAAAATTTAAAAATTGTAAGGAACCGGCTGCTACGACCCGGTCTAGGGTTCTGGGTGCAGCATTACAATGATTCAGGCGAATCAGGTGGGAAACAAAATGGGTGATTGATTTTCCCTTTGTACAAAAAACAAACAATAAAAAACACCACTGATAAATTTCCACATAATGAAAGGAATAAACGACATATATAAAAGAAGGATGTCTTCAAAGTGAACCAAAGGTCAAAACAACAGACAGAACACCTTATCTATGCCAGACCCCCTGAATTTAACCAAAAAATAAACTAAATGACAGTTGCTAGCCTAGCCTCCTAGCTAACAAAAACAGGAGAAAACAGGTTAACAAAAATGGCAGTTCACCCCTCACACAACCCCTGCCACTGGTGGCCCAGGTGGAAACTAATCAATCCAGCTATTTAACAGACTCACCAGGTAACAACACAATGCACTCACAAACTCTCTCAGTCTCTCTGGGGACTCTGACACATCCTGGACGTTATATTCCAGCTGAATTCTCATGGCGGCCAATCAGGGAGCACCACCATGACGAACGTTCCAGGATCTTCCCCGAATTCCGCATCTGCCGAAGGTTGTCCAAAGAGGAGAGGTCTCACTCTCAGGCAAACAGAGATACACGAAAGATCCACACAATGATGCGAGGTCTCACTGTGACCTTAAAGAAAATATGGCCGGAGCTGTAACAGCATTACTGCCTTGAACGTTCTAGACGACACTCTCAACATCATCTCATCTTGAAAATAAAGTTAGCTGTCTACAAATTCAGCATGTACAGCAACTTTTTTTAAACAAACTGCTTAATTCGAAGAGCCGCAGTTGGTCTTTTGACTGGTTTCACCCAAACATACCAAGAAGCCTCCTTGAGATTTTCCAGACAGATTTTAAGTGGTATATTCAAAAGCAAACACTTTTAACCCTCCTCATCCTTCATTCTGAATTTGACACCAAAATGGTCTTTCTCTAGGCAAATTGTTGACCCCTATTGACCTCCTGAGAAATAAAACAAGTGAAGTGAGGGGCGGTGGTGGTGGTGGGGGGGTCGGTTCAGAGCCAAATGTTCGGGCTTCATATCTGAACTAAATGTCATTAACCATCCACACGGGGTCAGCCTCAACCATTAGGCTGCATCTCAACTATTTCCCATCACTCTTCCAATTAAGCTGTCAAAGTGGGGCAGATGGTTGCGAGGCGATCGGGTGCCATGCTGCCCCCCATGCCCACATTCGAACCCGCTCCCTGCCATCCATCACTGGAGGAGCTCTAATTAGCTTGTTATTCTCTGTGCAAACTATTCCAAGCTTCTGAAAAGGCCCCCTCATGTTTTGAATGACAGCAAAAGCATTGAGAGAGGGCAAATGGGAGTGGATGGGGGCAGCTGGGGTTGGTGTGTGTGTGTGTGTGTGTGGGGGGGCAATCACTGTGCGGAATGGCATTTGAATAGCCTTTTCAGCAAACTACAGCAGCAATTATATTCCCCCTTTAGACTTCCTGCCAGGATATTTTTCTTTGTCATTTCTTCATCAGAAAGCCACTGTTGAATTGATACGTTAAGCATCACGGAACCAACGTGTGCGTGAAAGAGGTCAAACGAGTCATTTCTGTCCATGCTGAACGTCATCAGAGAAGAAATGAGGCAGCATTTGTTTCAGGAGGGAAGAGTTCAAGTCATTCACTGACTGTAAAGACTCACTGGACTGTAAAACTGAATGATGGAGAAGACATATCTCCTCCTACTTCATCTGCATCTTTAGCAGCCCGTCTCGTGTATTAATGTCTCTTTCCATATCAAATATACTGCAGATATTTCATTCCATTGTGACTGACCCTAGCAAAAGAGGACACTGGAGGAAGTATGGCAGCATGGACCAGACGGATTGTAAGTCCTGAAGAAAATACGAGAAAGTGGAGAAATGGGCTGTTAATGGAGAGTGTTAGCGGGTGTTCTGAGTTAAATATAAAATACCAAAGGTTTTCATGGATTATACCTTGCAAATTGTGTAATTTGTGACACCACTCAAAAGACTATTCCAAAGGGAGACGTTCTGGAACTGCAAGCAACAAAACAACCGGACCTCAATGGGGATGTGGATTTTTCTCGTTTTTTTGTAAACTTATATTTCATGAGATGTATGTTGGGTGGGACTGGGAATCAGTTTGACATGAAAACATGAATCAAACCAGATTTGAACTATACTGTATTTGATATGTGGCACTTACCAGTAAGATCGAACCTTTCAAGTGTTTTTTTTTTTCTCTGATCAAAAACTCCAGAGGGCTTTTTTATGTCTTCCATAGCATCATTGCTCCCCCATAAAAAAAGAGCGCTGGAAGACAAAGATGGATTTGTGAGACAAGTGACCTCACGGTCTGTGGCTCTGTGCGCAGTTTCCTCCCTGAATGAAAACGCAGTGAGCAGATGTGCGTTCTAAATGTCGTTCTGTTTGCCTTGAAAACATAAATGAGATTTTCTTTTTCTTTCCTGGGTCATAAAGATTGTCTACAACAGCTCAAGGCGAGGTTGCAAAGTCCTTGGGATACTCATAGCTATTAAATGGAGATGGAACAACATGCCGGCACCATGATGGATCTCATTGTCATGTGGCAGATTTAAGCTGTTTTTTAACATGACAGTGTGGCTCAGAAACGAAGGCCAGGATTTACTGTCAGTGGATTAAAGAAGATTAATTAAAATTTTGTCTGTCTTTGTTGTTATCCTTATCCCTCAGAGTACAGCTCCATCCTTAAGCCTCCATCTTTGGGACTGACGGAGTTGGATATCGGTCAGGTTATGTTGGACCCACTGTTACTGCAAACTGTCTAGATATCTGTACATTTCTTGGAAAATTACATGGCACAAATTGAAAGTGACAACTAATCCAAAGAATATTAGTTCTGCAATAGTGGAAAATCGACCATAAGCGCTAACCATGTTCAGACTGGCGAATAGACAATAAGTCTTGACTATTAAAAGAACACCACCTGAAAGTACACAAAATACTTGATGATCTATCGTGCAGCACACGACACAGTAACCTCCAAATCCAGATGTACCTCCAGCAAATGTGGATTGTCTCTGTGGTCCATCTGGACACAAACCGTTGGAATCCGTTGGAACTATGAACTATAAAATCAGTTTGGACCAGTCACGTGGGTCTATCTGATGTAGGCGGGTGCAGAGCCATGTACAGAGTCTGTGGGCGGGGCTTCACAGGATGACAACAGTGGTTATGTCACAACAAAGATGGCCGCTGCTACTGATGAGCGGTTGTTTGAAGCATCTTTGGCGTTAACAGGAAACGAGTTGAACGTTTCTTTCAAAGACCAAGAAAGGATCCTTTCCATTTCATTCAATTCTTCTGCTCTTCATGAAACCAAAGTCTAACATTGACTGGTTTCTCTGATGATGTCACCTATTTCCTTGCTCTGATTGGTTGTAGCGTTATCCAGTGGTGCAGTGTGTTTTGATCTGCCCTGTTGGGAATGTTGAGAGTTTAACTATCAACCAATTGAGATCAAACCCTGAAAATGTCAACACAGTTGAGGTTGGACTGACAGCAGCATGATTCATTTGGTCGGTTTCTCACAAACATCTTGGTTTATTTGTTGGGATGAACAAATGTCTGAATACCATTTAAGCATAGAACATAATTATGTAATCAAAGATGTCAAACACATTCTCATGCGGTGTTCACTTCCCTTCCCTTTGTATTGTTGTATTTACTGTAATTTGGACCCTGAAATCTGTCTCTGGATGTAAAATTTGAGCTCTTCTAAACAGACTACTTCATCCAGCGGTGTTTTGGAGTGACGTCTGCCTCCTCACATCATATCTCGTTTGGTCATCAACATCAAACATGGAGTGTTGCATGTGTGTAACAAGCTGTGCTGCAGCTGTCAAAGCCTTTTCAGTGGCAGCATCCTGATTTCAAATGAAGTGAGCTGCACAGAGTGAAACGACAGACATGTTCCAGATGTGCCAGCTCATGTCGGCTTCCACAGAGGAAGATTTGTGCTGTATGTGTTCACCATATGAAATTAAAGAGCCCGCAAGAGGTGGGAAAGGACACGCTGACTCTAAAACTGTAACTGAAGCCACATTTTTATTTGTGTGTATGAATCCTGAGAGTTTATTCTTCCACTCAGGAACATATTAAAACATGCTGTACCTACAAATCAGTGAAGAAAAAACTCAAAGACACACACACACACACACACACACACACACACACACTAGAGACATTAGAAACCTCACAGTCATTATTATTACATACAGTATATATACTGTATATTAGCTATTATTAATTTATACTTTGGCTCATCTGTAGCCTGCTTGCTCATGCAAAAATCATGTTCGTATGTGGACAAGATGTGCATGCAGATTGAGCATACACAACAGGAAACAAATGATGCAACTCAATAAATAAACAAAATTCTGTTTATTGCTTTTCTGGGGTTTTTGAAAGGCCAAGACTGAACTTCAGATGATATGCAGATGACAACTTCTACAACACCAAGTGATAAACAGTGGTCACTCCACAGATGCTAACGCTTTAGAAGCGAGCACGCACACACACACACACACACATCCATCCATCAGCAGGGACCCCTCTGCCTTTACAAATGACCAATAATAACCATGATGAATGAGTGATGTCAAACTGTGATTGTCTCCGTCTGTTTATCAATATGAGACGGCCCATCATTCTTTTTCTGTTTCTTCAGTTTTGTCAATAGTCTCTCCAATTAACATCCAATTACCCCGGATAGTATAAATCACTCTGTAACATGGCCAGAGACGTTCATAAAAGGTCACGCATGTGCAATGGAGATTAACAGTGACACGGCATCGACTGGTTGGCAGGAAGGTTAATGCAGTGGGAGCGGTGAACGCTGTACAGGAAGAATTGTTCCTGTGAACAAGGGTGACACTCACCCTCTATTGTCTTCTATGGACAAGGTCCGTCACACGTATGCACATCTGTGGGGTGGAAATGGTTACACACTCAACAGCAGTCGATTGGATGGCATATTACCAGAAATGTGACAAAACTCGCTTGTGTTGTTAAATAGTGTTAAAAATCTGCTTTTCTTTGGTGAACTAAATGTTGCTGTGTCTCTAAAATTTCAAACATTGGTGGCAGATGAATGGATACCAGCGTTTTTTCTAAATCAGTGGTTCTCAACTGGTTTAGCGTTTGCTCAGTCATGAAGTCGCAACCCAATTTTTTGCATTTTTCAAATTTATTTAAACAAGAAACTGTAGTAATACACAATTCCTTCATTCTGTTCAAAACATTAAATAAACAAGAAAGTGCAAAATGGTGCAACCTGAAAATCCTGAAAATTTAGAAATACAGGCTCATATATTGATCTTTTTAAACAAGTTTAAACTTGATCCAGCACCTCTCTGACCATGTCATCAGCAATGGAGTACGATGAGCTATGTGGAAAGATGCACAGAATGCCTGTTGTTGCCTTATATATGAAGACATGAGGCACTTTCTGGTTTGTCCTTAACAGCGGTGTGTTTCTTCTCTAAATGGCGTTTCATGTTTGAGGGCTTCATGCCACCGTTTACAACACACTGAGGTCGTTTGACTGTAATGTAAGAAACTCCGTATATGATGAAGGTGGGGTGATATTTGAGGATCCACATGTTTGCAGAATCTATGGTGAGCGTTACCTGCTGTGTGAAGACGGATGTTTTGGATCCTTCAAAATAAAAGCACAACTAAAACATTTCCAAAATAAGATTTTCGTTACGCCTTTTTTTCCCCCACAAACCTCTGGTGTAAGAGTTTTGAGTTGAACTTTGCCTACCAGACCTACCTGGATTAATGCTTCAGCGTTGAAGTAACCTCTTGGTTTACCCAGTTGTCCTACGCTGTCACGAGCATTTCTAATTCTGCATCTGTCTGTCTACGTCACTCTGCGTTGAATCCTGCCGCTCTTTTTCTGGCTCTCATTGTTTTTCTTTGTTTACTTCAACCAATCGCGACTGAAAGCACGTGGCTCTTGTTACCGCGCTTACTACAACAATGCGTTTCCACCATCAGCTCCTGTCTTTCCCTCACTGGTGTAGAAGTTGTTCCATTGTTTCTCCTTAGTATTGTTGGTTCGTCTTTGTTGTTGCTCATCACTGTTTATCAGTCCTGTGTTTCTGTGCATGTGCCTTCATTAGGTCCCTTTCTGAATACACCGGAACCATGTCCGTGAAGGTTCTCACTCATTCTGGACATCAGTGTTGTTTGCAGAGGTTCATTCTTGGTGAGTGGGTTTGCTCACAAAGCAACATCCTCTCATCAGTTAATTAGATTTGTGTGTAAATCAGGACAATGTACGGGAAAAGGGCTCCACTTCAAACTGTGTTTGTCTCAGTAAAAGGTATAAATAACAGGAAAACTAGGCCGAGTTAAAGGTTTTCTTACTTGAATCAGACACTGAGGCAAAGGGATGCTGGTATAGGTGATGGAGAGAGGAACAAGGACGAAGAATGTGAAATATTAAAGTGATGATGCACAGCGAGTCTTTTTCTCAGAAGACATGGTGACATGTGACAGGAGGCAAAGGTGTAAATAATAAATTGTCTCTAGCTGCATCAGTTTCAGGATCCTGAGCAGAACAGGAATGATGGAGGAAGGAGACTGACACATCTACCGGGGAACAATTGGGGGGATGTTCATGGAATCCTGCAGGTTTGTGATCGATCCAGTGACCTTGTGCTTCCGAACTCACCTGTCAAACTGTTTGTCCACAGCTACGTGATTCTTTTCATTGGATTTTTGTGAGCCTCAGTCTTTAACCTCGTCTGAAGTCTACAGCTTCCCCCCCAAAAAACTACATTTACTTCCCACCGAGTGGCGCTCACCCTGCTGAACCCTGAGGCGCTTCCTGCGCGTTTTATTGCTCCTGTCACATTTTTACCCAGCATGGTCTCATTTTTTACTGCCGTGTAAAGACATGAGGCTGGATGAGAACAAACCCATCAGCACCAGCGAGACATGCAAAGAACTCAGGAATCTTTTGTGCAGTGTAATGCATCAGTTCCAGTAATAAAGCAGTAAATCATTAAACTTGCATTATTATTATTATTATTATTAGTAGTAGTAGTAGTATTATTACAATAATTAATGCAGTTTTTTTATTTTAATTTATTATGACTATGCTAGGCCCCATGCATATGCAAACACACACACACACACACACACACACACACTGAGTACAAGCGTAGGTCTTGGATTTCACTTACGTTCTTCATCTCATGTATTGTTCTCCAGTACACGGGAACCAGGACATCAATAGTAAATACATCCATGGTAAGGTCGCCATCACAAATCAATAACGTTTGAAAATCCATCAAGTGGAGTAGCCTGCTGCCCAAACGCTCGTCATGTGATCTGCCAGTGCAGCAGCTTCATGCTGACTTCAATTTTCCGTCTGCCCTTGAAACATTTCATTTTCCTGGTTAAGCAGAAATGATGATGTAGTGATGTACGCAATAAATCACAAGCTGAGAGCAGTGATGAAACCAACGTAACTCACCATGGCAACCGAACTGGACATGCACACAAAGCAACTAATTCACTTACATCCGAGTCAAACAGAGACCCGCAAACACGCTCGTGCATCTCCTGCAGCAGCTCCTCCATCAGGGGAGTTGTGATTTGGGTCTCGATCCTTGCCGTCCCAGCAGATGCTGTGCTTGATTACTGCGGTGTGCCAGCAAGATCGATGAGTCATCAATACCTGTGACGTTGTTTATTGTTCAAACCTCCGTGGCGGCTTCCGTGGAGAAAGGCATTGAGTCAGGATGTGGTGGGACAGAAATCAGACAGACCTTTGAGTGGGATTGTTTGATGGATGAGAACGGGAACGGCCGTGGAAAATCTTACTAACTGTAAAAATCAAAGGTTTGATTCGTTATTTCAGTGGTTGTCGTCAAGATGCATCATAACTGCATAAACAAACCTCAGACATCTCAGTTATTGGGATTTATTTACTTATTTCAAGTAGTGATCTTGTGGTTCTCTCCTTTTCAGACATTTTCATCATGAGAGTTGCGTCAGCAACCTGCTGTAGTTGACTTTCAGTGGAGTCGAGGCGCTCACGTCTCCTCCCTCGTATCTTGACGACAGCCAGAGTGTTCGTCTGTCTTGTTATTTCATTTGGCTGCTTGCCGTCATCCATATTTAACTTCTTGGCCCCTTTTCTTCAAGGAACACGTTTACATGCTGCCTGACAAACAAGAGCTGCTGCCACACTGTTAAACATTGATCATATGGATTCTTTTGTACCCATAAACAATTCAGTGATCTGCTGAAAAGTGCATTTAGAATAACAGAAGACTGTGAGGTCCATGGCGGAAGGATCTGTGTGAGAAAGCACAACAAATAATACAAATAATAGAATACAGCTCAGTGCAGCTGCAGTGTGTGACAAACTCTTAGGTGTCGACAGCTTTGCCTACATTTAACATTTGCCTGCACACACATTATTGAAAAGGTGTTCTCAGTTATATGAACATGTTTATTCAGTCAGTATAATTGAATTCGCTGTACAGTCGGTGATGAACTGCTAACCTCTGTTTGCTATTTGCACTTACATCTGCATCACGACCCGAGTCATAAAAATGCAGCAAACGGAACATGTAAAAGCATAAAAATGAGATAAATTATTGTCACCCTGGAGCTTCGCCGCAAAAGTTAACAAACCACCGTCATAAATTGCTGAGATGTTAATAAAGGTGCAGCTCTCCCACGCCCACATGACAAGATGTCTTCATTGACTGAGAACAAATGGTCAGCAGCTTCGGTCGCCGCCGCCTCCTCACGAATAATAATAACACCTGCAGGACCAACGAGAAAAAACAGCAGACATCGCTGGTCTTTGTCCTGCAGCCGTTGTATCTGACTTTTACAGAAAGACCGGAGTTTACATCCTCACTTCCATCGACTGTGATGAATTTATTTGCTTCTCCTTTAAAGGGGCATTGCAGCATTATCCAAGCCAATCCACTTTATTTATTCAGCAAAATTTAACAAACAAAAGGTTTTCCAAAGTGCTGCGCAGCAAGAAACAACAATAAAAACGATAGTTCTCGAGCTGAATTAAAAGCCAAGGAATACAAAGGGGTGTGAAAATTTAAAAAGTAATTCAATCTTAAAATCAATTCAGAAATGTTTCTGTGTCAGACGGGGGCGGAGGGTCCAGGTCGACGTGTTGCCTATGACGTAGGGTGCGGCGTAGCTTGACGTACATCTCTCCAGGAAAGAAACTACGGTCACGGCTACATGGAACTCCACAGGCGACGACAACGGTGATGGGACTGTTTGCGTCACGTGACTTTCCAAAGTTCTTCTGTGTTTTGCAGAGAAAATGAATAGAAATATGCAGGAAAAGTAAACAGAAAATTATACTGATCTCGGTAACAAGATCGGCTTACTTTCACTTGGAGTAAACAAACAAAAACTGAGAACTGAAAAAAATGAAACATTGCGGCAAGATTCAATGTGGAATGATGCAGAAGTATGAACGCTTGTGATAGTGTAGGGACTGCATCAGTTCAACACAGGAGCATAAATCCTGGGAAATTGTGTGTGTGGGAGGTATGAAAGGCATTTGACTGTTGAGTTTATATTATACACACACACACACACACACACACACAAACATGTTGATACATTGGCTCTCTGGTGGTATGTGGTGTTTCAGGTATGTGTAACTGATGACAAACAGGGACTCTGGGCTCTGGACTGATGAAAATTTGAAGATTTAGATTTTCTTTTATTACCAATTATTGACAAAAACAATTAAACTGAAAGTATAAATAAAGGGAAACATAGAAATAATGGTAAAGAAAAATCATCACACTATAAAAATACTCATACTTGAAAAACTGCTGGTCCATTAAACACAAGTACAGAATAAATCAGTGTACTCGATATTTACATGATGCAACAACTTGTCAAACGGGGAAACTGCTGAAAGACTCAAACACATACGAATGACTCTGATGTGGATGATTTAAAAATACGACCACACAGAGAATCTGACCTGCATGCACTCATCTCATTCCCTTATTTATTTAAAAAAAGACATCCTACTACTGACACTGCTCTGTGCTAATGTCGTTTATGATTTTCCCTTGAAGCAGCTGCTCCTGCTGCTCTCATTTACATTCTCATATTTTACATGATTCCTGAAGCACAGAGGGGATGTGAGGCAGTAAAACATAATAATAATAATAATAATAATAAAAGAATCCACTGGCAGAGTCAGGCTGAGTCCAAGTTGTAAACCAAAGCTTGTAATGAGATGTGTGATTTGAACATTTCACCGTTTCATCCGGAGGTTTGTCGTGCTGGAATCACATGAGTACAGGAAACGCTGATTGCTTGCAGACAAAAACAAATACATTCTCACATAGCTCAACATGAATTTTAATCCGTGCCTTCCCTCTGCAGCGCTGGAGGGGGTGAAAGCAGGATACGTATTCTCCTTTTCTTTATTTGTTTTTCTTTGTGGCAAAGATGTTGCATCCATTTAGTGTTGAGAGCAACCTGTGCATGAAGAGTGGAATATTCCACACAGATGCGTTAACCTCCATAAGTCAGGTCTGTGGGGACGCAATTACTGACATATGTACATTCTCTCTCTCTCACTCACACACACACACACACACACACACACACATCGAGTGCTGACGCAAACATAAACAGATATGTCACTTAATGACAGCACATATAAGTGGTTTATTTCATCATCAACACAGAAACTGTGTAAATGTGATTAAGGCTGCGTGGGGACTGGATCTATTAATGTTTGAGAGGCCCAGTTGGTTAATTTAACATTGCACAGATGCATCCTATTTATTCATTCCTCTACCTACTTACTTTACTTTCTAACCCAACATCAGCCTAAACTTAACCCGTTAACACCAATGGTATTGCTACCAATGCATTCACATTAGCATACTTTGGAGTACTGACTATTTGAACAGAACATAGGGTCTTGAACGGTGTCTGGAAGCTTGGACGTTGCACTCGGTAAAATATTTCAGGGTAGAAACAAAAGACTATATGAGGAATTTACATTCACAGAACAATTTGTTACTGAAGATGATTGTGAGGTTAATATGACAACACATTGACACATGTATGAGCAGGAAATAAAACATTATCCCCTTTGTTGACAGCAAAATCATCTCGGCTGGTGTTTAGTGGAAAGGGGGAAAAAATACATATTTTCTTCTCTGAGCGCCTGTCGGTGGTGACAGAGATGAATGTTGCAGCCGTCTGGAGCGCCACGATGAGACGTGTGTGCAGAAATCCAACCACCTTCACCAGATAAAGATAAGCTTCATAACGGAGCGTCATGAGGCTCCACTGTCACATGTCATCCACAGCTGAGCAACTGAGCTGCTGTTGTGTGTGAAATATGAGCAGTAGAGTGTGTACACACACACATAAAGACAGAAGTGATTTATATGAAACAATTATTAGGTATAAAACCAATGTTATTGGACCACAGAGCAGTTTGTCGCCTGTTTGTTCGGAACAAAGTCAAACTGCAACGGAAATGCAAGTATCAGCACTTTTTTTTATGAATTCTAACATATTTCCAGTCAGTTACGAAGGCATCTGTGGTATCTTAGGCCTTGTTCACACTTCCCTTCCCAAGTCTGATATCTGTCAGATCCAGATTATATCCAGGTGTTTCATGAAGTCTGAACAGTAAAAAATGCATGAAACCCAGTATATGCAAGTGAGGTCCAAATGTGGGATCAGACATGGGATTCACATCAGGTTTTCTACAGATGCTCTAGTCGTTCAAACCTGATTTCCGAGGGACCTTTACATCACCTGCGGTGGCTCAAACATCCCGCATCGCATGGGAAAGTTGAGCTGACGCTCCGCTAGCCGATAGGTCATACTCTACTTCTGTGTTATTACACTGTGTCACCAGGACATGTACTGCCACCTGCAGATGGGTCTGTACACAGACCTAGACATGTGCAGGTGCAACAGATCTGATTTGATCACCTGCAAACATCAGGATCCGATTTGTGAAGCCAGGTTTACTCAGTTTGTTTTCCATTCCAATTCATTACCTCCTTGACATCATAGCAACAGCTGTGTTTGAGTTGCTTTTTGACTCATCCGGTGGTTATCGTTCTCCCTTGTTTATCCAAAAAAGTTGGGGCTCGAACAATTCCACCCATGACACTGCTTCTTTCTGACCTCATTCTAGAGTAAAATTGTCGCTTCGTGGAATTCAATACTTCAGTGTTTTTTATATTTTCCAAATCAGCCGATGTTCATCTGTCCTGTGTCTCTTCAGCAAGCCGCTGCTTTACTCGATGTCTCTATTCGAGTGTGTCTATGTAGGGAAAGCACCCCCCACGTCCCCCCAGGCTCCTCCAGCACAGCTTCACAGAAGCTGTAGGTCCAAAAATGTCACTTTAACTCAACTTATGTAGTAAGTATGATACCTTGTGACAATAGCCCAGCGCATGAAAAAAACATGCATTTTTAGGCAGATGTGTCTAAAAATAGAGGCAGAGTGAGCGTTTTGTATCGTGGCTGTAAACTCGTGAGTCCTGTCGGGGGCTGAATCTGCTTCTCTTCTCTACGGCTCAGTTAACAAGTCAGTGCAGCTTCTTCAGGCCTACGAGAGTTTCTCCTTCAGGGGAAATACGAGCTATGTCGAACAAGACGCCTGCAGAGGTTGAGATGTGACAAATGTATTTCTGTCTCCCTCAATTGAACACTGACACACTTCTAGATCTTCATTCTGGGGTTTTGACGTTAATCTTATTATAACAAATGAGATTCGCCAGTACGTCTCTGCAATAAACAGCTGTGACCCTGCGGTTACATGACGATGACGTGAATGTGTGGCTGCGAGGTACGATTCCTGTTCACGGCAAATAAATCCAACATAGAGGAAAATAGCGCAGTGCCAATAAACTGTGTCATGGGCGACCTCCGAGAACCAGCTATACTACCAGATGATCGTGTAAAAACAGGTTTATTGATCATTTGATGGAGGAGAAACCCAAAGTTGTTCATGACAAAACATCCGTTAGCTTGGACCCCGAAAACCTTTTTTACAGTTAGCATGTCAATGCTAGCTTTGCTCATGTCTCTTGTCTCTTGTCCGCACGAGTTAAGTGGAATCTGCAAAGCTTTTTTTATCGAGTGTTTTGCAGCCAGAAAGTGCATGTTTTTGAAACTGGAGTGAATAAATGAACGTGTGTTTCTGTGTTTACAACCCATGCGGATCTTTCCTATGACATCATAGGCTAACTAACCCGCTTGTGCTAATTCTCCGTCATCTTCTTGGTGTTTGTTTACGTCGCGGTGGTTTTATGCACATGAGCCAGGTCTTCTCTGTTTTTGCTGTATTTCTGTAGCATGACAGTGCCACTTACAGTCCTGGCAGATATACTAAAATGTTTTTGTGGGTTTTTAATATTACTAGTAGTAGTAAGGATTTTTATAACAAAAATCAAAGGTTGCCTGTGTGTGTGTTTGTGTCACTTTTCTTCTTTCTTAAAAAAGATGTAAGTGTCCCACACAAAACAAGAAGAGTGAAGCTGCGGTCTGATCTCCGTTCAGTAGATCAGTTCAATGAGTTGAAGCAAATATTTATGAGGCGCGTTTCCTGCACTGTCTAACCGAGATGTTTTATGGACACGCACGAGCAAGA
The DNA here is from genome assembly GCA_901007665.1 of Aeoliscus strigatus. Lineage (NCBI taxonomy): Eukaryota > Metazoa > Chordata > Actinopteri > Syngnathiformes > Centriscidae > Aeoliscus > Aeoliscus strigatus. Next base: position 180,648 of record CAAKHB010007872.1, read on the forward strand.
AAAACAGAGGAAACAATATAAAAGAGACACATAACGATCAGTATGTGCAGAATAAATACACCGATGAGGAGGGAATGAATTATCAGGAGATGCTCATCGCTGTTGCTGGTCTCCGATTTTATTTGTCTCCTGCTCAGAGGCGTCGCCATCTTCTGGTTTGAACCCTCGGAACAGCTCGTCGGCTGAGCAGTGCCGTGACAATATAGCAGACTGTTAAGTGGAACCACATGTCTTTATGTAGCTGCCAGCCGACAGAGATGAACAGGAGGAACTTTGTGAAATCCAGACGGTGTAAATCTGTGAAGGGGTTTATCTGCACAGCAGAGTGATTTTGTGGTCGTTCGCGCACACTGAGGCAGCTCGCTGAGGTCAGGAGGAGCTGGAGAGTGGGAAAGAGACGGAGGAGGCCAGGATACAGGCTGACGCCTCCACACAGGGGGTGGAGTCAAGTGCGAAAATTTGGCACGTGCCACCAGTTTTTCAGCAGGTTAATAATCAAGTTTTTTTTCAGGTTAAATTGAGATGATTCCATGGTAGAATTGTTTTCATGGTGAAATCAGTGGCTATAAAACGTTCATCGTCCAACTGAACATAAATCAGAGGTTCTCCGTTCATCATGCCTTCGTCTGTGTTGTAAGCGCCAGACGTTCGGATTTCTTTCCATGTATGGTTTAATCACGTTAGACTTTGCAGTAATGTCTAAGGTGATCGTACAGATTAGTGGTCTTATCTTGCTGCACTGCTTTGGGGACTAAACACACTTTGGAATGTGTGTTTCACACTTAATCAAATCATATTGTTTGTTTACTTTACTACTTACAACTAACTACTTACACACCACTGAGTGAGAACTTTTTTTTTTTTTTCAGGACAAATTTGGTGTGGACATTTCTTGGATCTGCCAGCACACGTGACTGCGGAAGTATTATGATACAGATATGATACAGAAAGTAACATTGAGGTGTAAAAAAAGAGGTAACTCCAGAAGTAGAACTTAGAAAAATATGACCAAAACTAATAACTAAAACAAAAAAAACAAAATATACAGCATTTGGTGTGCAAATGCAGTTTTATGAATAAAGAACACGGGCAGGGACAAATAGATCAATAAAATATGTACACTTTTATGATAACATCTGCTGGCAGCGAGTGGATTATATATAAAAGTCTGTACAGTTGTACATGTACGAGCAGACAACCAATTTGAGTGTCTGTCACATTTGTCTCGTACAAATGTTATATTCGACAAGTGTATTTTTCTGAAACACCTTTGAACCTGAATTCCCTCAGTCCATCCCAATGACACCCAGGACGTCTGCTGTGAGGCACTTTTCATGAAAATAGTTGTGATCCTCTCTGGTCTACAGCCGCTGCTCTTTGAGCGCTGGAGACAGAAAAATCAAGGGCCTTCTAGGTCAGCGGACTTTGTGATGGGAAGTGTAAATGCAGAGACGCAAATCAAGTTAGGATGCACTCAGTGCTCGTCTGCTGCTGACAGCGTGGAATAAAAGCCAGAGGCAATAAGGTCCGTGCACAGGAGTTTGCTGAAGGTGAGCTGTGGGAGAAACCCAGCGAGTGTGAGATCCACATGTGAGGCTGCTAATGTAGTCGACGCTCAGGTGTAGGTGGGTGGAAACCGGGAGGGTAGAGGAGGGGGGGGGGCACTATCTTTTCCAATTACATGCCACTTCAAAACAGAGCCGGCAAATCAGCTGCACGAAGTTTGTTTGCTACAGTGCGTAATTAATGAAATCACATCACGCAACAAATGACAGGCAGCATCACACGTTGCTTTCCTTTGCGGCTGCGTACATAAAAGGTGGGATCATGTGGAGCTGAATAATAAGAAGAACTGTCAGTGTGGAATGAAATGTGCATTTGAATGTATTTCTACTCACTGATAGGATTATACCTAATTACACACAACAACTGCTAAATAAGAATTACATTTCTGTCACCCACATGTGTCAAATTTCCATTTTCCTCCTTATCTCACTCTCTATTTCAGGGAGACGTTTAAACATCAGTCTAATTCAATTAATTTCCATTTTTGGTAAATAGCATTTCACCAACACGGAGGCAGCTCAGTTTGCTGAGAGGGGGGTCAGGCAGCTGCTTTCGATCGCTCATTTAACCTTTTTTTAATCATGTTCTACTCAGTACAGTGTTTTACAGATGTGCAGTGGTCGGCACGGCAACATAGAGAAGGACAAGTGGTGGAAAGTGGAATCGTTGTAGTTTCAGAAAGAAGGAAGCTCCAGTGTGGGACATATCCAACAGACACTGAGGGGGGTGCGTGGTGAGGGTGGGGGGTATGATTTCCTAAACAAGCATCAATAATAGATAGTTTCAGTATCTTCTGAGCTCCGCTCTGCAGGAGGCTGGTGGTCGAGTGCAGTGACGCATCTGTGGCCCAAACCGAAACCCTCTGATGCTCTGATCTCTGCCCCCCTCCACTTCCACCTCCTCTCTCATCTCTCCACCCATGCACCCTCCTTCCCCGACCCTAATACTCAGGGGACTTTGCAGCTATTTAATGTTTAATGCCCTCTAAAGCCAAAAGAATGCTAATTTCTCCGGCCTGCTACCAATTTTCCTCTGTTTCACTCTCACCCCAAAATTACAAATCTGTTGTCCCCACGGCCCCATTTATCCCTGGCACTACAGCTGGGGACGATTATGCACAGGAAGCTCACTGGGGGACGTATTTTGGGAGCAGCCAGGAAGTGAGTCGCGAATCCATCCTTCAAGGAGGGCAAAGACCATGGGGGGTGGCGGGGTGCACAGGCTCTGGCCACAGGGCCTTTCTAGTGCTCTTCATTGAACCCCCACCGGCCCCTCACCACCACCACAGCCTGTGAAGATTAACCAAAACAAGACATTAAGACGGGCAGGGGATTGGGAGAGAGAGAGGGATGAAAGAAGGCGAGAAAATGAGAAGCAACTTTGTGTCTTTGCTGTGTTTACCCTCCTTCCGTCCGTCCTCCCTCTGTCCTCCCCCCTGCTGCGCTCAGCACTCAAGAATCTCAGTGACTCAAACCGGACGATTTCCGGGCAGAATAAAACGTCTTTGTCTCCGAGTGTCAAGCTGCCGGCTTTGAAAGTCCTGTTTGCTTGTGGAAGTGGGGCGAATCAGACTGACCCGATCTCGTCTTCAATGCAAATAGCACTGTGTTCACTGTGTGTCTGAGCACGGCAGGAGATAAATCACTGACGAGCAGACGAAAGACATGAGCTTCAAGTTTGTTTTTTTTCTCCACTGTATTACAAGGTGACTCTGATTATTTTGTATGAACCCGTTAAAATATGAATCTTCATCACATTTGAATTACTTTACATGATAATCAATCTAATATCAGGCACAAACTCTTGGTGATCGTGTTGTAGTTAGTGCTGTAACAGACAAAGAAAAACATTCTAATACCATAAAAACCTAAACACAGCAGCGGGGTTGAATGCAGCGTGTCAGACGGCGTCGTGTCGGCTGTCTGTCAGACAGAGCGCCGTGTTGGATCGTCCACTTTTGCTGGTTGGTTGTAGTTGTTTCTGTCGTCAGGTTCATGGGGACGTTTGCTCTTGTCATGATTTTGTGAAACATAAGAGAATGAGATCAGCAGAAATCCTCCCTGCTGGCTTGTCCCACATCCCGTGTGTGTGTGTGTGTGTTCTAGCTGGCAAATCTACTCCTGCTGTAAACTCACAGACAGCGTTTCGTCTACATCCTGCATTCATTTAACAGCCCAGTAAACCTTTGAGGTACAGAACCTGCAGCGTCCTGGGCATCATGTCTGATACAGGCCGCCGTGATGGAGGTCATCTGTGGACGGACAGAGAGCCGTTAGAACCCATCAGAGATTTATGATGATGACACTTTTGGACAAGTACAAGTATATATGGAGAAAAACACAAAAGAACAGGTTTGTCATCAGTTTCCAATTCACCAATATTTTTAGAAAGATGACCATCAAATCAAATGATATCAGATTATATCAGAAATGATAAAAGAGAAAATCACTGCTGCCTCAGGTGAGAATGATGATGATGATGATGTCAGTGTCATCACACTGAGCTCCAGCGGCACAAACCTCAGGACTTTTGCGCCTTGGATCACCAATTGTAAATGACCCAGATCGTCTGTCCTAGACCAGAGAGTCATCTGGCTCTACTCTCGTTTAACCCAAGGCTGCAGAGTGTGTGTGTGTGTGCGCGTGCGTGCCCCCCTCTTGGAGCTAATCAGATGTGTGTTCAAAAGTCTCTGAGGAGTCGACTCGACGGCCATGTTCATCATCAGCCGTGAGGTGAAGTTTCATCAAATCTTTTCAGACGTTCAAAATCAACTGGAAAGTTTTCTGTGCACACACACACACACACACACACATATAAATACATGAAGGTCCACCTGGACCCGAAGCATTGAATCATTCCCAATCAATCCGACCAATCCCATGAGTCTATCTGATGTAGGCCAGCTCAGAGACTTGAACAGAGTTTGTGGGCGGGGCTTAACAGGATGACAACAGTGGTTATGTCGACAATAAAGATGGCTGCTGCTGCTGAAGGGCGGTCATTTAAGTCATCTTTGATGTCAACAGCGTATGCGTTGGAGTCCAACTGGTTTACCGTTGTCCAACTTGGACGTGTGTGTGTGTGTGTGTGTGTGCGTGTGTGTGCGCGTGTCATGCAGATCGATAATCCTCTCACACCTGGGAGGTAATGAAGAGCCACACTTCTGTCTGTGTTCTCTGCTGGGCAAAATTAGCGATGCGTCTCCTGTCAGCACTCTTCATCCCGATGGCTCATCTGTCAGCGATGCTAACGCTAACAGGAGACAGGTCAGTGCGTCGCTCGTCCTCCAAAGAACAGAGAAGGCTGTACTCGGTCATTAAAGTGATAGATCTGCTCTCTCCACCTTCTTTGGAGCTATTTCTCATTTTCCCTCATCTGTCAATCTCAGGCTCCCTCTGTCTCAGTCACCCTTTGCTCTTTGTCGCACATATTATTTTTTCTTGCTTCCTTTCACGATATTGTTCACGAGCTGGCGCCGCACACAGCGGACAGAGGCGCATTGCAATGATGTGTTAGCTAATTGGAGATATTTATCATATGTATAATTAAAGCAAACAGGGGAACAGAGCAGGGCTTTTCTGCAGCCTCTTGGGAGGCAGGTGACATCATTAGCCCACATTCAGAGGCCCGTGCCGGGGCACAGGGGTAAGAGGAGGAGGAGCCGGGGAACAGCGGGTGTCTGACTGGATAGAGTCATTAAATTGGGCCGTTATTTATTATGAATGAGCTGTCAGGGCCTCTGCTCCGCTCTGTAATTCCAGCCGCTCTTTGAAGTGAAGGGAAGGATAGAGAACGAGTTCAGAGATGGAGGGAAACAAAGACACAACAAAGAAAAGAAAATGAGAAAGAACACTTCCTTCATATGGTTGTTCTCCTTTTGCCCTCCGTGTCCTCAGGCTGCTGCTCCTGCGCTCTCTACTTCTTTCCTTCACCTGTTTGTCACCAGTGAAGGAGAAACAGACCATGCTGCATCACATACAATATCACATTGAATTGCGTGGACCGTAAAGTCCATTGAGTCCATTCTGTGATTTCTAAAGTGACTTGACCTCTGGTTTTTGCTCTGGTGGGTTAAAACCGGTGGAGTTCTGGCAGCTCGTCTGGTTCCAGTGAGGCTGTGAAACATCGGACAGGAAAGGATGTTGGGGTCACGATGATTAATGGAGGTAAACCGACTGGAATCCGTCCAGTATTTGGCTGCATCGGGTTCGGACATAAATGACAGGATGCTCGTCAAGTTCAGGCTTAGTTCTCGCTCTCTTGGGCTCGAGTCGGCTCTCTCAGCGCTGACATCAATGTCTCCGTGAGCAGAGAGAACGACGCTTTAATCTGTTGATCCGTTCATGGTAAATAAATCGACACAAAACATCTGGAAAGTGAATGTTAAATTTTCACGAGGTCTGGTTAGATCGTTCACTCTGAAAAGGATCTTCCTGAGATCTTGTTTGAAACGTCCATATTCCACCACATCGGCGACACCTGTTGTATATGCTAGCACTGACAGCTGTTGCTAATGCCAGCAGGGTCACGGTGACATCAGCCTGGTGTCAATGAGGGCACAGGGCGAACAAAAGCTTCCACCCCACCTGAAGCATGGAGAGAAGCAGTGACAACGAAAACTGTAGGACTACGGTACCTGTAACTACTACTAGGACTACTACCTGTTACTACACTCCTACCTGCCCCTTCCCATTCTGTGTGTTTTCTGTTTTCTATATGTATTTTTATGAATATAATATTAGGATATTATAAAACAAATGATTTGTGTACTCCTGCATGGGTTCTCTCTGGGTACTCCTGTTCCTCCCACTTCCAAAAGCATGCCAGGTTAAATGGCTACTTTGCCCATAGGTGTGAATGTGAGTGTGAATGGTTGTCAATCCTTCATGTGGCCCTGTACCCTGACATTCACGCCTTGACAGCTGGGGTCGGCTTCAGCACAACAATGACAAACGGAACAACAGTTTTTTCCTTCAGGATGAATAAACAGCAGGGGAAACCCCACTGATGACATCATCAAGGCCATGCATCCAGGTCACAAGATTAGCTTTGATCTATTCAGTTTTTCTTTATCTGTGTATATAAAGAAAAATTAAACATATTAAACAAATACTATAGATTGAGGAGCAGCTTCATACTCGTGTCAACACATTAACAGATCCAGTGAAGGACAAGATAGAACACGTTCACAGTGAACTGTGTAGGAGGGATCAAATCACATCATTGAGCCATTATATGACGACAAAGGAGACGCTCAGTGAGAAGCTGGCTGTGAACGAAAAGCTGGAATGAGACATCGCAGGGCTGAAACAAGCGTAGGTGCATCAAAACGTCGACCTCCAGTCACAGGAAAACAGGAACTCTCTCCTGAGCAAACAGCTTGAGGCGGTGTCAGCGGTGTTCCAGGAAACCATAATGAGGTGGTAAAAGACTGGAGATAAGTGTGATTATCCTGATTGAGGCCACGTCCAATGGCGATTGGACATGTGGCAATTCTGTGTTAGCCTAGCATATTCAAATGTCCAATAAAACACGGCGGCAAGATTCAACGCAGAGCTACGAGACAGACTCAGAAATATAAACACTCATGGCTTTAAAGAGATCAGACTCAATATGTTTAAGACGTCAACGATTAGTCAACATAATCGATTACATCCACGACAAAAATTAGTTGACGTGAAAATTTCACCATCGACACGTCGTGTAATTGTTGATATCACACACCGGCCGCTTCATGCTAATCTGTGGCTGCAGCGCACTACGGGAAGTGCTGGGGGCAGTATCGCTCGCTGTTTACATCCTGCAAGGAAACCGAGAAGAAGAACGCACGAATTGTGGCGGAACAAACACGATGAGGCTCGAAAATTCTGACTCAAAGTTTGGAAACACAACACCTTTAACACTGGAGCTGCTGGATCATCACGTAGCACACAGAATTTCACAAATATTTCAAACTCTGGGGATGTTCACGGCCACAGAGTGACTGACTGACTGATGGTTTACAGACAGGGTCCAGTGAGGGTCTCAATCACCCCAACTTGAATCGGATCTCATCCCTGGCATGTGGAGCTATAGCGGACACTGGGCTCTTCTTACGTCTCTCCTGCTGACGAGGTGAATCTGAACCAGGTGGTTAATGAACGTGTGATGTCACTTTGGGTAACAACTGGGTAACTTTCACAGGTGTGAAGAGTTAAGTAGGATTAAGCAAAACGGAAGTTAAAAAATAAACAAGAAAATAATGGAGTAATCAAAAAAAGATTGATAGATTAGTCGACAACAAAAATAATTGTGAGTTGCAGCCCTAAGTATGTTATGCTGTATGAATGCAGCATTATAACATTGGGGGGAAGATGGGGAAGGCTGGAGAACGAGTGGTGGGGCGAAATGGAATGTATGTGGATTCACCATCCAGACGTACAACAGAGGACTGCGTATTTGGATTCCTCCACCCTGAGCCCTGGTTTCACAAAAGTGCATTTTCAGCCCCTGAGTTTGCACGATGTGTGTGGACGATCGGCCTAAACGATGCAAAACATGTGTGTTTGCATTCCAAATCGTGGAGACAGGGAACAGGAGAAGAAAAGAACACAGAATCTGACACTGCAAGAAAAGATGGCTGCCCTCAAAAGAGACGCCGCCATGAGGGAAGGGCCTCTATACGTCAGGAGGTCCAGCAGCTGACGGAGTTGTAAGCGCAGTGGGACTCTTGCAGCTGCACTTGAGGTAGAAAAGAAGAAAAACTATTGTTGCTTTATGGAGCAACAGATGGCCAACATCCAGACCATGAACTCTGTCCTGAACCAACAACTGAAGATGCTGTCAGTTTTTTACCAGGAGGCCCGTACCAGGTGTCAGTCCAACCAAAATCAGGTTGAGCATAAATGTGACGGTGCAGGAGGAGGAGGAAGAAGTTGATGGAGGATGGACGAACAGATCAAACCTGAAAACCTCAGGCTACAGAAAAATGCCAATCTCATTGTAGAACTTCCAGTCAGCATTCCACACCAGGACCAAGAGGAGGTGCCGTTTGTTCAGAGGACAAAGGTTACTGAAATGAAAAGATGTAAAAGATTCATCCAGTGTCTCGGTTTAAGAAAGAGTAGAGAAGACAACGGTGCAGGAGGACTTGCACATACGTGCAGACTTTGTTGAATGCACAATTTCTTTTTCAATGTGGATGTGGTGAGGGATGGTCTGGGAAATGTAGGATTATTGTACCAGGGACTCAAATGATTGTATTTGGAGGGAAATCAACGCACACCTAACGGTCATAACGTAAATGATAAATTATGTGTTCTTCCGTGTCGAGGCTTCAGAGCGCATCGATTGATTCACAAAGGTTTTTGTAAAGATATTGAGACTTGTGTCTGACGTTAGGGTTGTGACTAGTGATGGCCGTGATACAAGGTGGTACAAGGTTCTAAGTCTCCTAAATCAGTGAGCCACTACTTCAAACCTTTGAGGAACAAGTCACATGACCGATGACGTATGGTTGCCTGAGTAACTGGTACAACCATACATTCATGGAATGATTAAATTATTGTACATTTGGCTTTTTGGAGGATTGCATATTGTACAGAGGGACAAATTATCGTGCGTCTGGCAATGTTGGCTCTAATAAAAGCTTCTGAGTCTTCTAAGTCAGAGCAGCATTTCTTTCATCACCACGACTTCAAAGCTTGCTTTAATGCGCAAAAAGTCACATGACTGAGACGTATGAAGCAGAAACGACTTTGGTGCCTGAGTGACTGGGACGGCCTGGTACAACCAGGTCAAATAATCGTACTTTTAGCTTTTTGGTGCCAGATTATGGTACAAATATGATAATTAATCATACACGGGACAATGCTGTTCAGGACGGGGGAGGAGCTTACGGCAGCACCCGCTGCTGGAGGACAGTGACTGCAGAATAAAACGTGCTTTCACGTGTCCACAAAGAGACAGAGACCCCGTAACAGGTATGCTTGAGAGGGAACGTTCAATCTGACCAGGACGTACACACAGTCAGATTGTACAGATTCAAATAGAAATTCTATTACAAATACAGCATTGAACAAATACGAATATGTATTGAATCACCTCTGTATGAATTTTGACTCGCCATGACCACATGTGATGGTGCTGTATTCGCTCAATGACTCTACCGGCTGCACAAAGACCCACGACAAAGTCGCCTCCCTCTGAAATGACTTGAGTTTGGTGGCAGCCATATTTCATTGGACAATTACAGCTTTAACAATGTGCCACAATTAGAGAGCAATATACACAAGTCCTAATCATTTCCCCTCATTTAATCCGACAAGCTGGCAACAATAGAGAGAAGTCCTTCAGTGTCTCTGCTGGGAAGTTGTGTTTTTTTTTTTTTTTCACCCAGTTCATTATCTCAAGCAGCCAGGTGGGAACACAACAATAGATTTAGCACCTTGACCCGAAATGGAGAAAGAAAACAGACGATGAGGCTTTAATCATGTCATTTTGGGGAAATTCCAACAGTGAAAAGCATCGGTCACTCCGACAATCTTAGGTTTGTCTCCAGGGTTTGTTCCATGGACAGTGTGCCATAAAAGATCCTAAATGTACGCTCATATGCATGAATATTAATGATTTGTTCCAACTGTGAATGGAAAGAAATAAGTGGAAATGGTTCAAACGTCACAACTGACCAACAACAGCACTTATGGTCGTTCCCCAACAAAACACAAGTTTTGAGTCTGTCTAACTAACTGGTGGCATCTGGAAAGCCATGTTAAAACAATGCACCCCCCCCCGC
>CAAKHB010007872.1:204721-218271 GCA_901007665.1 Aeoliscus strigatus
CAGAATCTCAAAGCGATAGGCTAAATGGTCTCCAATAATCTGTGAATGAAAAGTGTTCATTTCATTCATTAGCTTGAGGAGTGATAGGAGGACCCTGGCTGGATTGGCTGGAAAAGATTTTCAAAAATATTACATTATATTATATATATACATATATTATATATATATATTATATCAGTGGAAATACTTACTATTTTATACAGTCCATCATCAGTGTCAAAGCAAGGTTTTGTGCTCACAAAGGGTCTGTGCTCAGGAGGGTTGCCTGCATTTTTACCCAGATAGAAAAGTGTTTCATAGTTTTGAATTTCCATCCTCTCATACAGTCTCATGGACTCAACTTCTTTCTGAAAAGCTGAACAAGGAAAAACAATTATCATTATCATTGGAAAGTTAATAACGCCTGAAAAACATGGGGTGAAGAACAAGCAAAAAATGATACATACAGCCAGTAGAGCGCTTTGGTGTTTTGGGGGTAATGTTTTGCTGGGGTTTCTCATGGACTTTGGAAGGAAGATCCACTTTATCAGCACAGGCTTTGCGGTTTTGGTTCTTGCTTAAATGAGGAATTTTGGATGCCCTGGTCCGTGTCTTGTTTTTATGGGTCGGCGTTGGAATCAACGGTGGGGTTGGCGTTGGGATCAACGGTGGGGTTGGCGTTGGGATCAATGGTAGGGTCAGTTTTGGGATCAGCGTTGGGGTCAAAGATGAGGTCGGCATTGGGATCAGTGGTGGGGTCAGCGTTGGGATCAGTGATGGGGGCTGCGTTGGGATCAACGGTGGGGTCAGTTTTGGGATCAGCGTTGGGGTCGGTGTTGGGATCTGTGGTGGGGTTGGTGTTGGGATCAGCTTTGGTGTAGGTGTTGGGATTGACGATGGGGTCTGCGTTGGGATCAATGGTGGGGTCTGCGTTGGGATCAATGGTAGGGTCTGCATTGGGATCAACTTTGGGGCCAGTGTTTGGATCAGTGGTGGGGTCAGGGCTGGGATCAGCTTTGGGGTCGGTGTTGGGATCGTCAGCGGGTTTGGCGTTGGGATCAAAAGTGGGGTCAGCGTTGGGATCAATGGTGGCGTTGGCAGAAACACCTTAACTTTTTGTTCTCCCACTGGCATCTACAAGTTCAGACAGAGAGCTGGTTTGCACTAAAACAATATTATCTATATGGTTTCTTGCCTTATAATGGATGAAACGATGATATGTTTCTGTTTTGTTTGTCTCTGAATTGTGTCAGTTTAAGTATGACTTGTCAAAACAAAACTTTTGATTGATACATAATACGAATCTAGTGAAGGAGAACCAACCTGTTTAAGTGGTATTGGATGAAGATCTGTACCATATACATTTCCTTTTATACCCAGAGGTTTCAAAGATGGTTTGTCAACTTGTGCTTTTCCTGTGTGCATTGTTCCAATTTCTCGACAAGTGCACTGTCCTTTAAGACTAAACAACCTATTCAAATACTATGTCAGTCATGAAGGGAGTAGTGATGCCATTAAAACATCAAAGGCAAACAATGTTTGATGATGATGAGCTTGGATGCTTGATGACATGCCTAAGCAACCAGCAGGCCTGCCTGCACACCATTGGCTTGAATGTGGAAGCAAGGATGAAAAGTGAATCTTTGTGCTCACCTGCCCGTTGTGAGGAAATATCCCCATTCTCTGACTCACGATAAAATCTGAAGAGAGGTCTTCAGTTTGCTTTTATTTTATTTACAATGAATAAACAAACCAACCTTTTGATTTGACATGATTTTAATAAAGCTTGAACATGAATAGGTGATGCTCAATGTTTGATAGGTCAAATATTAACAAGAGCGATAAATTATTTCCCGTTTTCTGGCTTAATATATAAATACTTGGAGGCATAAGTGGGTTGGACAGAGGAACGGGAGATCATGGATCAATGGACGTGATCACCGGAGTTGATCTGTGTGTGTGTGTGTGTGTGTGTGTGTGTGTGTGCAGGGGGAGTGGTAGTGAGTAAAGTCACGGAGTGGTAATTTACTGTGTGAGGGTCACAGTGTGACGTCACAGAGTATGTGTGTACGCTGGCACACACTTTTATCTGATAACAACCAATAATATGATTAATGTGTAACCTTACCTGTGTGTCTATGCACGGGTCTGTGTATGTGTGCACATCGGGCGGAACTCTGCCAGGTGGAACTGCGCGATCCAGAGATAGAGAAATGCGGCCCCATATAACGTGATGAGCAGGATAAATAACACGAGGCTATTCAGTTCGTTTGATGGAATGGAAATGGAGAATGTATGGAAATGTGGGAACATTTCTTCAATGATTTCTGTTGTGATCTGGTGCTATATAGGAAAACTGATTCACTCAATCTTGTTGGGGCAGGGGGTTCCGTTGGGGGGGGCACAGCGCCCCCCCCCCCCCTAAAGATAATGGTAGGGGAAACACCGTCATGTGCCCATTGACCTGTCTTTATAAAAACAATCAGACGTGTCGCTGAACCTATTTCTTGGTTGATGGAAATTTAGAAGATGTGATCTGGGGTCTGTTCAGCAAACAAAGTGGGTTTGTGCCACTGCGCCCTGTGGAAAATGTACAAGAGGACAACCAAGGTTAATGAACACATCACTTCCGCAATCACACAGCTCGCTATGCTTGCCATGAAAACACAACACAACTAACAGCCCGTGTTGTTGCTCTGTTATATTTTGTGTGAGAATAAGGAAAGTTATGGTTTGAAGCAGATTAGATTGGAGCCTACTGATAATCCGCTTGTTCCTCAGCCAAAAAGTAAAGTGTAAATGTACTGAGCAGGAATGTAACCTGTTGTGGCTCTGGAATTCAGTCAGTCGTCGGTCATTGCACATAAAAACACACCGATCAATTGTGGCACACGTGGGACAAGCGTGAACTTACCTGAAGAAGCTGATACAGTTGATTTGGTACTCGTGAGAGAATTTTCCTTTGTGATCCATGGATGTGTCATTGCATCCTCAGGTGTCAGCCGCTTCTTTGGGTCATATCTGAATCACAAGATACATGCACTTAACGGACAGATTCTCTGAGAAAAGTCCATTTCACATTTTGACATGGATGACACCGATTCTGTTATTTGTGAGGGAGGACACTTACTCAAGGCAGCTTGAAATGAAGTCCAAGAAATGAGGACTCCTCCATCCAAGTTTTCTGGACAGATGCACACTGTTTCTGTTGATGAAGTCTATTTCCTTTGGAATATTAAACTCATCTGCATGAGCAAGTGGACAAAGAAGTGATGAGAATGAGGATACTTGCATGGTCTGATGGCACGGGAACCACATTGAGTAAAACCAGTCATGGTTTGTAGTGCTCGTACTTACTGAAGAATTCTTGTTTATCAGGTGCGTGGGCCAGCAGCTCTTCAGGTGGGACACCGAGAACCTTCAGGAATTCACATTCAGACATGTGTAAACAAATATTGCAACATTTAAACAGTGAGCAATGCAACAGACATCAAGAAATATTACCGTCATTATAAGACAGAACTGCTGGCGACGGTCAGCACCTGGGAAAAGGCATTTTGAGCTGCTGAGCTCAGCGACAATGCAACCGAGGCTCCACATGTCTAAAGCTGTGCTACACCTTTTGCCCAGCAGCAATTCCGGAGCAGTGTAATGTAAAGTGAAGACTTTAGGTGAACCTGTGGAGGGAGATTTTTTGTCTGCAGTAATTGTTTTTTATATGTGTCTGCGAAGAAGAACATCTCTTCTGGAGCGCACCTGTCTCTGTCACTGTGGAAATGTTAACTTACGTTGATCAGGAGCAAAGTAGGCTGCTCCAAAGTCACAGACTGATGCAGTCCCATGTTTGTCCAACAGGATGTTTGTCTGAAAGAGAACAAAATGGAGAAGAAAAAAAGAAAGAAAAGAAAAAATATAGTACACCATATATACAGGATTTCTACAAAAGTATGGAATGGTCAATTTCCAGGTATTAAAAAGTATGGAAAAATATTTATTTTCTGAAATAAAAATATTTATTTTCTGAAATACAAAATTAGATATTTCCAAAAGTAATGTATTCTGGGTCGTGTTTTATGCCAGTGTTTAAAAACAGTTCTTGTGACTGTAAATGGTGATTGGGTACAATTTCATATTAAGAATAATTAAATATGATGTGACATATGCTGCACTGATATATTTACTCAGTTGTTGCATATTTTTTGGAAAAAAAAAGTCAATGAAGTCTATAAATTATAGTATGGAAAGCATGTGTATATGTCTGTAGAGAGAGAGAGAGAGAATAATGCTTCCTACCGGTTTCAGGTCACCGTGGATGATCCCATTCCTCTTGAGCAACACCAAACACTTGAGCAGGTCCATTGTGCATTGCCTGACCTGCTCCTCACTGAAACTAAATAACTGATTCTTCAAGGCTTGGTACTGGTTCTTACTAAAAGGAAAAAAAAAACAAAAAACATGTCATAACACCTTGTTACTGTTGATCTGAAACTACATTCTTTGCATCTCACAGTTCTTCTGAATAGTTCCAACGTGTTCATTCTGACGGAACGGTGATGGTTTTCTCACCTACCTATAAACGTCAAAGACGATGCACAGGTGTTTTCTGAAATTAAAATTCTCCTTCATATGGACAATATTGGCTTTATTGTTACTGTCCATCTGTTGTAGGTATCGTAGTATTGTCATCTCCTTTTTCCCCAAGGCATAGACGCTGAAATATATTTATTCATTTATTTGGTTCTTCATGCTCATCACATGTATGACTTTCCCTGATCTGAGGCTTTGTCAATGTTGACTTACTCTGGTGAATTGTTTATTATCTTAATGGCCACTGTATCCTTGGTCTTATGGTCCTTGCATCTGACAACTTGTGAGGAGAAGCCTTCTCCAATAATCTTCAGAATCTCAAAGCGATAGGCCAAATGGTCGCCAATAATCTGTGAATGGAAAGTGGTCATTTCGTTCATTCACTTGTGGAGGGCCGATAGGAGGATGGAGACGAGCCCAGCTGCCATTGGGCAAAAGAAGATGCACCAAAACACTACATTAGAGAAGAATCCAATACTTACAATTTTATACAATCCATCCTGAGTGTCAAAGGAAGGCTTTTCACACAAAAAGTATTTGTTATGGGGCTGCTTCCCTGCATTTTTACCCAGATAAAAAAGTGTTTTATAGGCCTTGATTTCCATCTTCTCGTACAGTGTCATGGACTCAATTTCTTTCTGAAAAGCTGAACAGCAATGGGGGAAAACAATTATTATCATAATCAGAAAGTTAGTAGAGTTAGTAGAACATCTGTGGTGAAAAAAACCCAAGGGACGTACGGTCAGTAGGGAGCTTTGGTGCTGGGACAATGCTTCGCTTCCTCTTTTCAGGGCGAGGCGGTGGGATCAGTGGTGGGTCCAGTGGTGGGTCCGGCGGTGGGCTCGGTGGTGGGTTCAGCGGTGGGTTCAGTGGTAGGTTCAGCGGTAGGTTCAGTGGTGGGTTCAACGGTGGGTTCAACGGTGGGTTCAACGGTGGGTTCAGCAGTGGGATTGATGGTGGGATCGGCGGAAAGGGTTTTTCCCCCTCTGGCATCTACAAGTTCAAACAGAGCTAGTTTGTACAAAAATGATAATATCTGTGTGCATGTAAGACATAGATAGCATATTATGAACATAAATATTATCTATATGGTTGTTCGCCTATTTTTTAGAAGATGATCTTATGTTTGTCTGAATTGTGGCAGTGAGTATAAACTAGTAAATCCTGTGATGAAAGCGTGGGTCTGTCACTGGGTTGCAGTTCGAACGAGTGCCCGTCTATCAGGAGATGTATATCACAGCTGTTGTATTTCAGAAAATCACGCGCAGTGTGAAAACGGTATATTCTTTTATTATGGTGCAGGATTAAATAGGTGTCAGATTTTCGCTCAGACGAAGATCGGTTAGGATAATCAACAACAGTGAGATCCAAACTACTGAACATAGATAAAACATATCTATGTACGTAACAATATAAATGCAGTAAAGGAGAACCTACCTGTTTTTGTGATACTGGATGCAGATGTATACCATGTACATGTTCTATTACAGGTTTCAGAGGTGGTTTGTCAACCTGTGCTTTTCCTTTCAGCATTGTTGGACATACTTGTGCAACAGATCTCCTTTAACACTAAAACATATTTAAATACCTTGTCAGTGATGAAGGGAGTAGTGATGCCATTAAAACTCCAAAGGTAAACCAAATGTTTGCCTTTGATGTTTGATGATGATGATCTTGGATGTTTGATGTTTGACAATGCCAGCAACCAGCAGGCCTGCTCGCATGCCATTGGCTAGAGTAAACAGAGTAAATAACCCTTGTATGACCTTAAGGATAAAATCTGTTATTACAGTTATAAGTAATGTCTTCATCAGTGTCAACATCAAACACACACACACTCACAAATAATTCTCTCTGCGTATTAAGATTACAGTAAGTGATCAATCAGTCATACGGATCATAAAGCCCAACCCCTCTCAGACTACCAGACGTTTTACCTCCCCACCTTTGTTGGACCACTTATTGCAATTCTCTTATGTCTATATTTCAACGAGAAAATTTACCATATCCACCTGCAAATGGGTCCACACTCCTCCGGCAGTACCTCCTTTCTGCCTTGTCCAATCTCTCAACCACTCTCTGTTATCCAGCTCCCGACTGCCACTGACTTCTCAGATCTCATCTGGAAGCCAAAGCCATCCATCTGCCAATTAGTTCCCCTCCCCACAGTGCTGGTTAAAGCCTTTTTTCTCTGGTCCCCCTCATCCCTGCTATCGTCCACTCATCCGTCTCCGCTGGAATCGTTCCCACTTCTTTCTTTTACAACTACTGCAACCACTGCAATACTCAAAAACCTGGTGCTGATCCTGACAGCTACAGTAATCTCTGTCTTATCTCTAATCTTTCGTTTCTTTCCAAAATATTCAAAAAGAAAACAAAAAAGTTGCCACTCAACTCCACTTCCATTAGACTAACAACAGCGTGTATGAACTATGCCAGACTGGTTTCTGCCCTCTCCATAGCACAGAAACGACACTCATAAGAATCACTAACGACCTCATGGCAGCTGAATCCGGTTTGCTCACCATTCTCATCCTTCTCACCTGGACTGCGGCTCTTGACACCATTTCCAACTCTACCCTCCTCAACAGATTATCCATGATTGGTATCACACACACTCAAATCTTACACTCATCCAGCTCTAATCCTTCCAATCCCAATCCTCCCCTGTCACTTTTGGCGTGCCCCAGGGCTCAGACCTGGGGTCACTTCATGATTTGTCTCCTTCCACTTGGCAGTATCAAGTATTATACTCATATTATATGTATGTATTAAAAGCAGTGCTCATTGCAAACCCATCCCTTGTGATGCAGTCAACACATTCTCCAAGTGGTTAACAACTACAGATGCCACTAGTTAACAGGAAGAATTTCTGTTCCAGCAGTTTTGCATGACTAGATTTTCATTCAGCTGCCATCAGTATGCATTCCCAACTGACTTTCCCAAACACTGGAATCAGTGTACAAATCAAATGCATAGTTCTCTTTTTTTTTCTCAACGTGTATGGTATATTGGCCTCCCACGTCTGTGGCCACAGAGAAAACACCTGGACTCAGCATTACAGGTAAATTGACTTTGACTTTGGAAACACTGCAGGGTTCAGCCGCTTAACAGGTTAAGAAAATATAATACCAGTGTACATATTCCATGAAACACCATCAACACACCATCCCCTCACTGGTTCATCCTAATGAGAGTCCATCTCCAGACACAGAGTAATTAGCAAATTATGAAAAGCCGAGGTGACTCTGACCTCATTATGGTGAGGAAGATCAAACTAACGACCCGTGACTGATGAAGGCCGCCAGGAGGATTCAGGGCCTTCTCAAGTTCTGAAGACCAGACGGAGAAGCAGAGGAGAGCAGCCTATAAATGGCATTATCCAGGCTGTAGACTTGCACACTGTCCATTTCCGGTTGTAACATCCAGCGAGCAGCATCTTTTAAGTGGGACCTTCCACAGGTTAAATGAAACGAGTTGCACAGTGCAGTTAAACGTTTCCAGTGTGAATACATATAATCATTAATAATAACACTGATAATTGCACAGTTTAAAGTGTTCACTAATAACTAAGGAGCAATGGCTTTGAAAAACATGTCAACATTCAGTAGCAATCAACAAAGCAATTTGGGAAATGTCTGATAACCTGAAGGAGGCAAAAATACAATAATAAGAAATGTACACAGCAAATGCCCCAATAATCTCCAGCTTTCCATGTGTAAAAGGATTTTTTTTTAAATTTTATTTTTATTTTTTTCACTCCCCAGATGCTTTACATCAACGCTTCATCACTGCTCTCCAGGTGTTGCACCACTGGCTCCAGCAGCTGAACCTTCCCCCTCTTCCTACTCACATCTCACAATACCTGCATCACCATCACAGAATGTGAATGTGAATAGTTTAAAAGTGAAACACTGTTTGAAGCTACAAAACAAGTCAAACACAAATACACCTCCTCACAGTCAGAGCAGAAGTTCCAGATGGGAACAAAGAATTCAGAGCAAAGAGACTTAGCCGAGATGCAGAGGAGGCAATCTGTCAAAGTAAGCAAACGATCAGGAAATATGAGAAACTCTCAGTCTTAAGTACTAGTGAAGATTACACGAGACACAAGCAGAACCACAGTCCAGCTGCCAAAATCAGCAAACCAAAGTGTTTCTGAATGTCTTGGGGAGAATTCCACTTCTCCAATATTGCACTGCAAGAGAGCACTTGAATGTAAATACAGCAATGTACTATATCTGAGTGCTTATATATAGCTTTGTCGCATTATAATTTTATTTATAAAACACCTTTCATACATGCAACTAAACATTAACATTGCATTAATTGCAGTTATTAATGTTGGGATGGTCACAGCAGCCAGAAATAATCTTAGGTTATGGAAAAGTACACCCCCACCAGAATATAAACAATGGATTGAGACTATGACAGAGATTGAATCATATGAACAGATGTTTGTGAGAATGGGACCGGGGGGGCATGGGATTGCTTCTTCACGATGAGCTTGTAAGAATAACCTGAATGAATAATGATAGAAATAATAAAACTAAGATAATTTTGAAATAGATTCAAATAGAAATAGAATTAAATGGAAAATACAAAAGGCAAGTGTTAATAAAGAGATAAAGTTTTACACACACACACACACACAAACACATTACAAATTGAAGTAAATGGATCCAAGGGGTCCAAAAAAACCCCTAAAGATATCAAATGTTCAAGAAAATGTTATGAGAGGAAAGTTAAAACAGTAAATGGAAACATTCTTAATTCTGTACTGAAAGCACTCTGGTGGAAACATGTTAACACAAAGTGATGAGGTGAGGTGTGACCATGAACCTCCTGTAGCTGGATGTCATCTGCTACAAATAAAGTTATTCAATTACAGTCTCGTTCTTCCAGCATCATCCTCTCATCTGCCATAATATTGATGTGAGTTTATGTTGATGCAATTGGAGGCAGAAGCTGCCACGTGTGATTCCGCTGACAAACTACGGGTGCGATCTCTTTCCCATCGTCTTTCTCTCTGTGCTGTGCGTTCAACACATACACGAACACAAGTGTCCCACAGCTCAGTGTTGCTGTTAATGAAACAAAAAAAAAAAAAAAAGCAGAGAGAAACACAAGAGTCTTGTCAAGAACAACTGACAAATGAAACAAAACACTTGTTCTCATACTGTCAAACACCAGCATCTTGATCTTCACTGGGACATTACAGATCAATTCAGGGACATTTGGGTCAATCTGCTTTTTCAGTAAACAAGTTGGTGAACATGGATTTCAACTCTTCTTTGACCAGTGTTAAATAGCATTGAACTACTAAAAGACTTGTGAAAAAAAAAAAAAAAGAAGTAAACCTAGAAAATTAGATGTTCCTCCAGCATGTGTAGATTGTCTCTGCAAGTCCGTCTGCACACGCACAGCATGAACAAAGTCAGTCAAATGACAACAGTGGTTATTTACACAACAAAGAAGGCTCTGGCGTCAACAGGAAACACGTTGGATGTTTGTTTCAAAGACCAACAAAGGATCCATTCTCATTCCGTTTCCATCTCTCCAGCAAACTCCTGCACTCCTCTCCAAACCCAACTGCTGTCATCTTGTTTCTCTGATAATGTCACATTGTTCTGTCCTCTGATTGGTCACGGCGCTATCCAATAGCTGTGGTATTTTGATCCTCACCTGTTGCTGCCGCTGTTTGGGTTGAAGGTGCTCGTTGACAAAACCTACATCTTCCTACATGTGGCTCTGGTTCTCCAGGTTAGAGAGGAGGGGAAATGTTACGCCAACTGATGAGATCATCTCTCTAGATGGTCTGGATTTTCAGGCTTAGATCATAACTGTAAAATGTCCAACGAAAAAGAAAAACAAAGTCTTTTCAGTACAAATGGGCACTGATGTTGCTGGGTACGTGTCCCGCTTCCCTTTGAAAGGACGCCATAAACGTACCACTTCATTTTTCCCATGAAAAACGACAGTGAACAACTTGTGTTAATCATCACAGTAACTAGGAAAAGAAACCTTGTTGTCAGCAGACCAGACAAGCCCTGTTTCAATCCTCTGCACATAGTACACTCAGTCTACACGTGATTCCCCGTACACAGTATCGAGACATGCCAGTTTTACCACTACCAAAACAACTAGCCAGTCACTGCGGGTTTCATTTCGACAATTGAAGATACAAACTTCACAGTAAATGAACCCGTGTTTCCACTGCTCATTCATGTCGATTTGAATGGCTGTCGCCAGTATGTAAAGCTCAGACGGCATCCGTGAATACGTCCCGCTTACGACGAGATCTCGTTTCTCTCGACTAACGAGGAAAAGGAGAATGCAAAAATGCCACAGACGTAAAAAAAAGAAAAAAAGACAACACCTATATGTTTGATTTTTGTGCGTTTTTTGTTTCACAGTTACATTCTGACGTTCAGACAAGAAGCTTTTGTTGTTATTTTGGTGACTATTGTCACAAATTGTCAATATCATTGACAATTTATTTTGGTACTAGAAACCATTTTGTTGTTGTTGACTTTTAGTAACTTATCTTGGTGCTATTTTTAATGCTATTTCATTTGAATTTTGTATGTCATGCCACTGTGACAGTTGTTTTGCCCTAAACTTTTCACATTTGGAATTATTCCAAATGTGAAAATATATTGTAATATATTGAAATTTCAGATACATTTTGAACATACATGAATATATTTGTTGAACATAATCATACCATACCACCATCAAATGAGTTTAACACTACAATTTATGAAATAGAAGAAATCTTTTTTTTTGTTTTATTGGGGACCCACTGAATTTGACTGACTACATTGAAAACCTATGAACATCACTGTCAGCAGCTGCATTTAGCCACATAGTTTGTCAGGTCAAATGGTCTGCTGGTAAAATAAATGTGAAATATGTCTAAATGACTGGGCTTGTCACAATACTTTTGACGGTTTCCATCAAACGTCTCAGCACGTCACAGTAAAAAGATCTGCAGCTCTTTGTCACTGCGGCAGTGTTCCATTACTGCCGACAAATATTTCAAACCGATCCGCTGTCAGAAAATGCTGACATCTTGTTTTGTATGAACCTGCAGTCGCTGCTGATCCCACTGACAAACACATTTCATCTGCTGGAGTTTTACTGCAAAATGCAGTCAAACTATAGTAGTTCTAGTTTTATTAAAACGTCAGTACTTTGTTTTTCAGTAATCGTAGGTTGCTATAGTTAAACGTTGTTGACTGTTATTATATTGTTGATCATGTCCACATCTGTGTGTGAAATCTTATTAACTTTAGCTCTTGTGAACTGTTCCGAGTTTACCTGAGCTTTCCCCTGCAGTAAAACTTTAGGAAGCTGAAAAAAAAACAAAAACTGAACTGTTTTATACACTCGTTGCAGTCTGACCTATTCTTGCGTGGATTTCTGGATGGATGGATATTGATTTTTATACAAATATTACCAATTTATTTTATGTGTTCAAACTGACATGTGAACAAAGTCATGTCAGATTTGACCAGAACACACCAGCTGACATAACATCCTACACACACATCTGTGTTGATGCAGGTCAAAACAGCAACTCTGTCCAGCACACTTGGATCTAAGTCTCAACGTGGACCCAAAAGCTCAACAGCGACCCAAGAAATCTTCTCCTCAGACCAATAGTATCTCTCATCGGATATGTGCATCATCAGCCTGCTCGTTAGTTTGAGTCCTGCTGGCGTCAAACCAACAATCATTACATGCTCGACAGTTGTGTGTTTGCAGACTTTGTTCATCAGCGGGTCCTGGTTTCTGTTTGCAGAGTCAAACTAGCCGAGGCGAGGCACCAACAGGTTGTCCTCGCTGACACCACTGAGACTGAGAACAGTCCTATGGCAATGGACTGATAGCAGTTTGTCCCTCTGATATGATGAGCACTTAAAAAAAAACCAGCCTCATTCACAGACTTTGTATTCAGCGTTCCACATGTCTGCAGAGACGGAGCAGAGACACTTGACCTTTTCCACCAGACAGCCCTGACCCCATACACCCCATCTCTGCTGATGTTAGCGTGGGCGTGTGTGCACATCTTTTTCTTGCTCTGTGTTTGCGTCCAAATGTGCTCGTGCAGGAATGTGAGAATATGAGGTGGAAGAAGAACGAACACTCGCCAGCAGCATTTATGATTAAATTAAAAACCACAGCAGATAGACATTGTTTGTTTTTCCATCTGTCAGTTCATATCAACATAAACTGATTTTCCTCCTGTGTTACCGTCAGAGGTTTCATTCTGATATGTATATATATATATATATATATACTGTACATACATACACACATATACACACACAGTATGTCTGCATCAAATCCCGACGCTGTTACCGCTGGGTTTTTTTTTTTGTCCTCATTTACTTCAAACTACAGCATCTGAATATATCTCGTTACAGCAGAACAGTGAAGTGCAGTCCAGGGATGATCATGGAAAGAAAAACCTGTAAATGTATTTGTACTATCAAGTTATTTTCCATTGAACTTGACCAATTTCAGATGAGTTTACAGAATTTTCACATTTCTGACTCTTCGATGCAAAGATGGGGTTTATTTTCACTAATTCGGAGCTGGAAAGTCAATGTAACAAGTGATGCAACAAGCAGTCCTGTCTCAGTAGTTGTAGTGGTCTGCAGCGCACTGACGTGTACATTCTGGAAAGGTGCACGTCAGGCTGTGGCATGTGGTGCAGTGTGAGGTGCTGCACAGGGTGTGGTGTGCTCTGCAGGTGTCTGGGTGTGGTATAACTGTTCAGCCCAGTGTACGGCACAGGGTGGAGCTTCACTTATGACTTAGGATGTGAAGTAAGAGTACTAGTTACTCCTCCGTGTTGTCTTTTTGTTGTCTTAGTTGATGCGTCTGTAACCAGCAGACCTGCAGGCCTGGTGTATGCGCGCACGCATGCATGTGCGTGTGTGTGTGTGTGTGTGTGTGTTGGGCGGGTGGTGGGT
>CAAKHB010007872.1:237613-248136 GCA_901007665.1 Aeoliscus strigatus
CTCCCGCTCTCGGGGGGGAGGGGGGGGTGATCACTCTTTTTGTGTGTTTGCAGAAAGATGACAGATAGTTGAAGACGCGCACAGACATCGATACATGAGCTCGTCCCCTGTGAGGAGACGTGTGCTCTGCTTCTTCTCTTCATCTTGGCTCGTTCATTTCAGGACAAAAGCACATGATCGAGTTAGCAGGTCTGAGTTCAGTCTCAAATCAATGGAGACACTTGAAGATAAGATCAGACATGATAGTATGATGTATGGCGAGTAAATACATTCTATATTTTGTTCTAGTTATTCGTGAAACATTAGCCGACACCAGAGATCAGCCTGCGTTCATCACAAGTTCTCGTTGACGGTCGTCAGCTGCATTCGTATGCTTCACATGTCAGAACAACAACACTTTCACCTCCAGCGTGCACGAAATGCGCTACGAGGTCCATCAAACTCCCAATTATCAGACTCACACAGACGCGCTGGGCGTGGCTGTCAGTTAATTGGTGAGATTTCAGTGTTGGCTCATTATCACATCCGAACCCCACTGATGGAAAGTAACACACTTCCTGCACATCTGTAAAACTGTCATGGAAATGGTGTCAGGTCCAAATTTGTTTTTGTCGTTGTCATCCTCTTGCGTTGCTGTCGTGTTTCTTTGTGAGTAACTGGCTCAGTTTTCTGCTTTACATCACTTCAACAAGGAGCCTTTTTGTTCTTGCCGTGAAAGAAAATATCAGTGAGGCAATTCCAGCTCTCAGTCCTTCTTGAACAACGTAAAGATTCTGCTTCATTCATTCTGTGGCTAACTAAGCAGTCAGAGTCACTCGGCTGTTTGACGTCAGTTCTCAGATCTGATTAACCTGTAAATGCAGACGTGTTCAGCACATGTGGATCGTCTGTGCACGTCCGTCTGGACCCAGCTGTTAACAATGGACAAAGCCAGTCACATCTGATGTAGGCGGGGCTTAATGGGATTCAAAGGACACATTTCTCTTCCAGAACCCTAACCCAATCATCCCCAATATAAAGTCTGTCAATGACTTTTTTTATCTGATAATGTCACCTTGTCCTCTCCTCTGATTGGTCATATCACTATCCTATGCAGTGGTATTTGATATGCATCCGTTGGTGCCACCCCATGAGTTGAAGGTAAGTCGCTCGTGTTTATGTATGCTGATGACATTCTGGTGGTGGTTAAATTGGCATGAATCTGAGGGTAGGGCGTTCCGAATGTATGTTGTCCCAGTGAGATCACACCCTTTGGATTCAGATGATACCATCAGGTATGAAATATCTGGGTATACATCTGAGTGCAAATATAGATGAGATGATGCAATTAAATTTTGACCCAATATTTCAGAAAATCTAATTAAATATGGAGAAATTGGGAAAAGTAAAACTAACGTGATGGGGGAAATCAATGTCATTATGTGTCATTATGTGTCATGATGTTACTGAATGACACCACAGTTGTTCAAACAATACAATGGTATTGTCAAGGACTTTTTATGGGACAAAACAAAACCCTGAAGATAAATATATAAGAAGATGGAGAAGCCTCCCCATCATGTGACTATACAATCTGGCGTTTGAAATGACAAGACTGGTCAAATAGTAGAAGGGAACGGATGCAGAACTGAGCTGGCTTAAAACTGAAACTGAACTACAGAGACCCTTCAACCTGCTAGATGTGCTATCACAAAGACCATTTTCCAGGTGACAGGAATATTTCTGAATCCCAGTGTTGACTTGTTCTAAGGAGGTCTGGAGAGAAGCACACAAAAGGTGTGGTCCCCCACATGCAGAACAAATATATGCCTCAATATGGACTAACCCTGTATACATGTATTAGGAGGAAAACAATCTTATTGAAACAATGGTTTATAAAGGGATTTGTAAATATATGTTAAATTTGTAAAATATGTGATTTATTTGTGAATGGAGAATGTATTTTATCCTCAAAGTAATTGTAAAAGTATGACTTGGAAGAAAAGGGCAACTTCTGGAGATATCTCCAAATTAAACACACACACGGTACAAACCCAGTAAGGGACTTTCTGGACCTACCAGAGACATCACAGGAGTTCAAAGGGCTGAATAAGGATATTAGTAGGGGTTTGAAGTATATATGGCAGAGGGATTTGGAATGTGAATTAATAGAGGAGGAATGGAAGAGAATAGTCGCAAATTCTGGGAAATATATAATGGAGAGGAGAGTGAAGATTACCTAGTATAAGATAATACATGGATATTACTTCACACCCTCTAGACTCCATGGGATGGGTTTATTACCTGATCATTTCTGCTGGAAACAGGAATGTAGAAAAGGTCTTTCCTACATGTGTTATGTGAATGCAGTCTGATACAACTATTCTGGGTAAAATTAATAGAACACCTGGGGAAGTCTCTGGAGATAGAGATCACTGTCTCGCCAAGATTGTGTTTATTGGGTGACCAAATACAAATAATGGGAGTGTCAAATCATGACTTTACAGTTATGGAGGTCGGGATGGTCGCAGCAGCCAGAAACATCCTCAGGTTATGGGAAAGTACATCCCCACCACTATAAAAAATGGATTGAAACTATGACAGCAGAAACAGGCAAGAGTTTATAATAAACGGGAGGATGAGAGGGAGCCATGGGTTTGTTTCTTTACTTTATCTGAGGACAGGGTATAGCTGTGACTAAATTCACATTTATGTTAGGCTCCAACTTGAATGCATGAATTACTTTGTATTAGCATGTATATGTAGGTGCCAGACACCAGGGACCTTAAAATGTGAAAGTGTGAAACGAATTATAATAAATAGTAAAGTGTGATCTGCATTTCTAGAATATTGATTCATACTCCTGTGGGTTTTTATTGGTGCGATAGACGTTTAAATATGAGGACTCAGAGGTGAGTTGGCCCAGTTTTGTTCACCGTCAGCTCACCATCTTCAGCTCTGACAACTTTGCACATGAATGAAAGCACAAATCAAAGCCATTGGTATCTGAGGTCATCGGTGGCTCGGGGAGCCACTGAGACAATGTAGTGAATTAATATTAATGATCTCAGGTCAGAACCCTTGTAACAATTACACTTTGCACATTGGACCACACTTTGCCCGAGTCGCCCCCTTAAGCCCATTTGCATGCATAATGAAGGATTTGAATGAGAGGTCATCTCTTATTAATCCTGTCATTTATATTTATGACCAGCGTTCTTTGGCAGTGGGAGTCCGCTGTCGTAGCACTCAGGATCTGTGGCACTCATTGATCAGGAGTCTGGCGGGCCTGAGGTCCAACCTCAGTCACAGCAGATGGGAGGAGGAACAAAGTTTATTGCAGCAGTTTGTATTAAACCAGGCTGCTTTATTGGATTTGCAAATGACAAGAAGTTGATTTAGCATTAATGAATGATTTATTATTTGCTATTATTTATGAATTATTGACTAATATCCGATAATATATGTTTTACACTGTGCCGTCTAATCTGCATATTTAATCTGAATCACAGTTCTCTGGCACAAATATTTTTTGATGTAAAATCGTAAATCCACCTTCAACTCATCTTTCAAATTACATTATTATTGCTATTATTATTATTATTATTATTATTATTATTATTGTCTGCTGCTTTATAGGACAAAATACACCTTGTAATGTTTCACACTGATTCTTAGTGTCAAAAAATATTTCCACACCACTGAATGCAGAATATTGGAACGAGTTCAGTTTGGTTTGTTTGATTCTCATCGCTGCCACCTGGGTTTTCATCACTATTCAGTTTTTTTTTATTCTCCTGACAACTGACTCTTCCCTGTGACACATCTTGGTCACTCATTGTGTTCTAAAGCAAGGTCTTACTGTGCTGAATCACACGATCCTTTGATTATATCCGATCACATGTAAAGGTTGAAAGAAAACTTCTAGAGAAAAATGTGTTTGTGTGTGATTGAGTCCTATGATATAAAATGCAGATGAACCCTTTCGAGAATGGAGAGTGTCGTTTAACAATTTATCATGCATCTTTTCTGGAGACTGGGATACAGACTGGGATACAATATTGTGCAGGACTGAGATACTAAAGCATCTGCTGTGACAGTGTTTCTGTCCTACTTCATTCTCCACAAGTCAGACGCATGAGAGACAGCACACCGAGTAAAAGTTTGTTTATTCATCATGGTCTGTCAGAGTAGAAGAAGCATCTGGATTTTTTTTTTTTTTTTTTTAACTGTTTCGACTGAGAGGTCTGCCGCTTTTCCAGCATCAGCTGTCATCAACTCTGTCATTTTCCTCAGCCTCCTCTGAGTCGTGCAGATAGAGCTGCTGCCAGCGAACACATTTACATTCTGCTAAGAAACCTTGCCTGATCAAGTTAAAGGTATCATTTTAAAACCCTCATGGGTTGAAATCGCCGGGGAGAAAAGTCACATATTACCAGTATAACAAATCGCAGTGCAGCAGGAGTGACACCAGCACAAATGGGAAGGAGCATTTCTGAGCCATAGCTGAGAGAGTTTCAAATCCAATCCACTCGGGTTTTACTGATACTTGTCTATCTCTGTGGGTCCTTAGAAAGGAAGATGGAAGTGAAATATCACATCCATGAAGGAAGTACCTCATAAAGTTTCTAACGTCTCCATTTCAGTTCTTGTAAATCGGTCTGGTCCTTCTGAGGAAACATGGATCCATAATGCAGCAGGTGAGGACCATGTGTCCATGATACCAACAAGCAGCGAGTGCAGCTGATGGACTCTAACACTGAGCGATGATCGGCTATCTGCCAAGTCACAAGCGAGACCTGTTTGACAGGAAACCAACCTTTATAGAGGCAATGTTGTCTTAAAAGTGAGAGTCAATCATGACTCTGGTCAACGAAGTAGACCAGTGGAGAAGCATCAGTTCGCCTCATGTTAGCGCCCACACTTATCACATGTCACTACAGAAAGATACCGGGACGCTTAAACAAATTTTCATTCGTGGTGCAGTTCTGTCATCAAATCCCCTAGCTAGCAAACCTGCCATGGTTTGGTTATTGTCTGTAATGATAATAAACATTACAAACTATGTAAAGCTGTCACGAGGAACTGATTAGGATTGTCTATTACAGTCAGAGTTGGCCTAAATGGTTTTGATTTATTATTTAACATTAATTTGATGGCACTTTACACTCCCACTGTATTTCTTACTTTTAGTTTGACTATTTTGGAAGCACAGGAATAATAATAATGTGTTTGGGTAATGTTTATATACTGTATATTATATTTATGTGGCACCACCCTTAATGGTTGGTCTGTGTCGCTTTTAAATGATATGGAAAACATAAAAATATAATACTTGTAATTAAAGTAAATATAGATAGCGGAGACAAGAAAAAAATGCTATTATGATATGTCATGTTTTGAGCCAATGGAGGACACAAGTGTGTGTTGCATGTCTACTCAGAGAAATGTGTTTGTTTGATCAGTGGAGACTCTAACTGGAGACGGTGAGTCTAATTAAACGGACCAGCTGTCATCAGGAGGAGAGGAGGGAACGTTTGGTCTGTCTGACCCTGTCAGAGTGTGAGGAAGGAGGGCACCCTCGTGATAGAGATGGAGGCTGTTGAGCAGCTTGTCAACGGGAAAGCTGACGCCAACTTCCCATCACACATAACCCTGACATGTTACCTCCACCAATCAGGTTATGTCCTTGTTACCGTACCGTTACCGTACAGTTTGTGCTCTGAATCCGTGTGTGTGCTGCAGTTTCTTCCATTTACCGTGTCCGACTGCACAAACTCTGTTACCTCAATGTAATCGAATTCCAAACAAACAGTAGTGTATGAGTATGTGTATCGTTGCGTTCTCGTCACAATGCACCCGTGGCTATGGAAACAACAGTAGTTCCTAAGCGTTAGCGAATGCCTCAGTAGCCATGTTTCCATCCAAAAGTGATTAGAATCATTGGGAAATGGGGATTAAAAGTAGCACAAATCCTGTGTGTTTCCAGTTTTCTAATCAAAACTCAGCTTTAGTGAGCGTGTTTTAGTTTGTGTGAATCAGGTTTTAGATCAAATTTTAGATTCGATTTTTAGATTTTAGACTAGATGCAGGGAAACCTGACTAGTGGGAACTGAACTGTTGTAGAAGCTTTCCGTTCCATGCGGATGCACGTAGTTGCACGTTTCAAGTTGTTGCGTCTGGAATCTTTGATCTGGACTGGGCTTTAGATGTCAACACAGAGAAACAGGATTCCTGATAAAAAATGTTCATCACGGAAACAAAAACAAACTTTATCTGGAAAATAGTTCCTGCGTGAAAGGAAGAAACAGCATTGAGTGAGATCGCTGTAACAGATGGGCAAGTAGTCTGTTTGCTGCAAACAAGGTTATTTATAACGTGTGAGAGTGTGAAGTCGCGCAGAAACACCACCCCTGAGAGTGAAGAAATATGTTGAGAAGGTGCAGACAATCTTGCCTCTCGAAGATGTGCAGCACTGTGGAGAAGAGATGCTTTTGTGCACAGGAAGCCTCGGAAATAAAAAAGGCAGCTTTCACGTAACCTTGGTGAGAGCCAAACAGATTCACAGCCATCTGCTTGAAGATGGGAGAGAGAGAGGGAGCAGCACAAACACGTCCGAGCGTATTACAAGGAGATCGACGATAGTTTGCGTTTGCATGGGAATCAAGGAGGGTGTGTGTGTGTGTGTGTGTGTGTGTGTGTGTGAGAGAGAGAGAGAGAGAAAGATAGTCAGAAGATGAAGAGCAAACAGGGAAGCCATTCTCAGACCTGAAACACCTTTGCATCTGTTGCCCTTTTCATTTTGAGATTCAAACATCAGAACAAAGTTTTCAAGTCTTTAAAACTCTTTAAAAAAAACAGAAAAATCTACATAAAAGGACAGTTACACAAAATGTGACCAGTGATTAAAATACAACTCAAGTAAAAGTAAAATGTAAAAATACAATCTGCGTTAAAACAAAATGTGAATGTAAAACTATAAACGTAACATAAATATAAACATAAACATAATTATAAAAATCAGTAATTAAAAAGATTCAGACGCCATCGTACAGAAATCAGCACCTCTGTGCCAGGATGCAGCGCTTATGATGACCACGGCAAAGCATCTTCATCATGTCAGAAACAACTAGATGAATAAAATGATGAATTTCTTCTGTAATTGACCCAGTTAATGAGATCGTTTATTGTGTATTTCCTCCCCCGTAAACCACATAGCTGCTCCAAACAAGTGCCAAAAACTCTCATCTTAGCCAAAAGAAATGGGCTTATTAATTCCACTTACACTGATCACTGAACACTGATGAAGAATGAAGACATTTCAACTTGACTAATTGGCCTCAGGGGGGGACGTATTTTAACGTGTGTGGGTGGGCGGCGTAAAGGGAAAAACACTGAGGGTCAGATGTTCACAGTTAACACTGAGACGTCCCTTCACCGGTGGTTAGAACTATTTTATTTTGTCACTCACCCAAATGTCAGCTGATAAACACAACCTGTGCCAACGGAAACTCATGAATCAGTCGGTCACATCAGACTGTTGCTCTGTGGAATTCACCTGTCACCAGACTTTGAAAACTAGATTTGTTTGTGGGTTTTTGTCCTGACGACATACTTGAGAGAACACGTGCACGTCTGTGCGGGCGCACACCAGTTCACCAGTTCAATTTAAATGTTCTGTCCACATCTGGGCAGCCGCTTGACCTCCTGAATGTTTGTGTGCGACCTTCATCACACGACAGACGAGTGCTTTGATGCGTTCTGCAGGTTTTTGCTGCTGTAATTTGATGAAATCTAAGCTCATTACAAGTGATTTAGCGAGTGTGCCGACTGCAAACAGCAATAATAAAGTGCGTTTTCATTCAGACTCAATGACTGTAGAACAACAAACAAACCCACTCGGGATGTTAATTAAAAGACCATTAGCATATTTTATTACATTACGATGATTCAGACACGGCAAACTGCATCTACCAGGTCAGGAGGGGCGTGATTCAATAATCTCAATGGGAAATAGCACAGCTGGAGTCCAACTTCTCCTCCATGGGAAGACATTCACTGGTGATGAACATTTGTGATTCAGGTGTTTAGTATCGACACAGAGAGATGTTGAGAGAGCGTTGGCATTTTTAACAACATTTTATTTTGTTCTATCTACTATGTGTTTTACAAATTTCCTCCTTTATTCCTTAACATTGTAAACGTATCCTTCATCATTTAGCATTCATTGTTTTATCCAAGTACTTTTATCGTCTTCATTCTGTTTTTCATTTGTTTCTCGTCTTCATTTATTTATTTTCAAGTATCTATCTACTGTTGGTCACCTGCCCAAAGATGGGTCAGGCTCTCTGGGTTCTCTGAGGATGAACGCCCGTCCTCATATGGTTGAATGATTGTGTAATAATAATATCAACCATACAATTTTCAGATACATACAATTTTCAGTGATGCATTGTTTCATAAAGCCATTCAGTTGCGCCTGCGCATGTACTTATTTACAGTGCATACCGTTTACTGTGTGGGTAGAAGTGTCATGTGTAGCGCAGGCGGTCAGAATGATGGCGGCGGGTGCACGTGGGACAGTGAGGCCACGCTAACCCCCACGGACCCCACAGCGAGAAACGCCACAGAGAAGCTATTCACAGACACAGATAGACAGGAAAAGTGTGGAGATGTTTATTTAGTTTCAGGGTTGGGTCTCTGAAGAACCCATGACACACATCTACACAGTCGCATAAGTAAATATACACACATTACATGCAGCGTGCAATTACGCCTCAGCTGGACGATGGAGACCCAGTCCACGGGGGAAGTGAGACACTATGTGATCGGTGGACTTTACTGTCGGGGAACAACACCTGAACTTGATGTTTTCGATCTTCCACACATATCTGTGACCGACCTAATGTTTGCTCTTGTTCCTGTACAGGTGAAATGATCTGACCTGCACGGACGGACAGACGCTGCTCTGCTGCTGCGGCGCTGAAGGCTCTGTCCGTCCACTCGCACTCGAACGCTTCCTGAAGCCGGTTTTTACCGGTCAGCACCTGACTTTCTCATCTGAAAACATATTTCAACTAAAACTGAAGAGTCGACAGTTCAGAGAGCGTTCACTGCAGGAATCAACCCCCCAGCAGAGATTAGTGATCGATCACCCTCCATGTGTAAATATGTGAATGTGTTTGATTGTTTGTGAACAGGCGTGAATGTATGAACGTCACACTGGATTTCAAAAGGGTGTTGTATACATTTCTGATGTGAATTTCAGTGCAGGGAAAAGCAAGTTAAGTAATGATAATAGAATAAATAACAATAGTATTAATAATCCTCATCATCATCAGCACTGTCATCATAATATTTAATTTATATAGCACTTGGAAAAAAAAAAAACATAAATCACTTAGAACATGGATACAAACAGAAAAACGTACCTGATAAATTACCTGACATAGTAAATGAAAAAAAGTGAGTCACTGAACAATGTGGCACTTTTCTGCTGCAGTCCGGTAAAATGTTCTTTGAAAAACTGTGACATAAGAACGTATTCCTTCCATTTCTGCTTTTGTCAGGTCATTCATCACCCCCCCCCCCCCCACACACACACACACACATACCTCCCAACACACAAACACCCTCATTCTCACACACACACACACGCACACACACACACACACACACTTCAGTGATGCAATTCAAGGCAGCGAAAGATGAGAGGATCAGATCTATCGACCACAGGAGGGAGAAGTGTGATACCTTACCTCTCTCTCTCTCTCTCTCTCTCTCTCTCTCTCTCTCTCTCTCTCTGCGTCACCTGACACAATGAGGTTCCCACACATGAGGCATCAGGTTTGACTCACAAACTTGTCTCCTTCAGTTTCACCATTCATCCTGAACCCTGATAAGGGAGGAGATAGAGGGATAATTAGAGGGAAAGTAAAATGGGAGACGCATTAGAGGGAAAGAGAAGCAGGATTAGTGTGAGAGAGAAAAAAACATGAAGGATGAAAGAAAAGGAAGAAGGAGGTGCAGAGGAGGAGAGGAATCGATGAAAGAGAGGCAGCAGGATGAACAGAGTGTGTGCTCATATTCCTTGTCTCCCTAGAAGCTGCTGAGAAATTCAAACTGGTCAGAAGGTGCAAATATTAAAAAATGTCAAACTTTCAGACAAGTGTATTCTATTCAGAGGATTCATTTGTGTGTGATGATGAGATTTACAGCAGCACAATCAAAATACGTGGCGTGAACGCACATGCCCATGCCTCTGTATTAGAATGTGTTGGTGCTCAGACAGAAGATACCTCCGTCAACGGCCCCTCGCATCCACAAAGCCACGATAGAGTACGAGGGCTTTTTTCACCGGAGTGGATTAGTGGCACAATGGCGTCCTTCATTCCCACTGGAATGCATCGTTCTGGGGGCAGACGACCCCACAGGCCCACGGCGAAAAACTATTTTCACTTTTTAAAAACAATATCATCAATCAGGGCAGGTGGGCGGCTGTCAGGGAGGGGGGGCAGGAATGCCCCACTTAGCCGTCACATGGT
>CAAKHB010007872.1:266845-276969 GCA_901007665.1 Aeoliscus strigatus
AACACCCGACGATGCAGACGTTTGACAGAATCCCAACACATGCAGGGTCTAATTTGTGTCGTTTTCATTATTCACGCGCACACACTATTCGTTACATTCAGGAGGAATGTGCAGAGTAAAGAATCCCAGGAAATCCCAGGACGCTGTCGTACATCATTCACAACCGTCAGTCAGGATTTCATTCTCCTCAGATTCACTCACACTATTTGTGCAAATAGCTGAAGTGACAAAATGTAATGAAACAAAACACTCCGGAGTGTAAGTCGGCAGCCTTTTATTACATCCACATCATTTCCTGGCGATGGACATTCTTTCATTTGGATGTTGTTCGTGTTGCCTTCAGGCGTCACCACCTGGTTTTGCCGTGGGAGGGGATTTACACCGTGGAGGAGGACGTGGACACCACTTTGCCACCCACCAGTTCCTCTGTGATCATTACCACTCGGGCAGTGCTGGGCTTTGAGGTGACGATGCTGCAGAGGGGAGGAGAAGGAGGAGGAGAATGAACGTTTATGAAGGCTGACAGTAAATGTCCCACGTGATAAACACATGTCATCTTTGAAAACTCCTCCCCGTCTTCCTTGTCCTACCTGCCCTCTCCGTCCAGCAGCCTCCTGTATTCTGCGATCTCCCTCTCCAGTCTGGTCTTGATGTCGAGCAGCATGCGGTATTCTTGGCTCTGGTTTTCAATGTCGGCACGCAACTGCATCAGCTGATCTTCTAAGCTCGTCACTTGCATCTGGAGACCTTGGAGTTTCATGGAATATCGCGCCTCCGTCTCAGCTAACGTGCCTTCCAACGCCGCTTTCTGGAGGATGAAGGAGAGGCAGACAGGAGGTGTACCGAGAATTCTTCTCTCAAATGTATCACCATGCTCCGGTTGTGGTGAGAACCCTCACCATGCTGAGCTGGGACTGGAGCTCGATCTCCAAACCCTGCAGCGTGCGACGGATCTCAGAGATCTCTGACTTGGATGTTTGGAGAGTTTCTGTGCTCAAAGCCACTTCCTTGTTCAGCGCCTCTGTCTGCAGGAGACACGGGAGACAGTGTCAGTGTCAGACAATAAAAAACCACCGTAGCTCTCTTTGTACCTTCGCCTGGAACCAGTTCTCCAGGTCCCTCTGGTTCTTTGCAGCCACTGTCTCATACTGTTCGCGGATTTCGGCCATGATGCTGCTCAGGTCTGCCTGTGGTTTAGCCTCCACCTCCACGTTGATCTGTCCGGTCATCTGTGCCCTCATGGCTGCCATTTCCTGCCGAGGCAGCAGACGTGCAAATGACGAACTGCTCGTGTCAGATTGTCCATTTGAGCACCCACCTCTTCATGGTTCTTCTTGAGGAAGATCAGCTCCTCCCTGAGGCCTTCGATCTGCATCTCCAGGTCTGATCTGGCTAGAGTCAGCTCATCCAGCATCCTCTTGAGGCCAGCGATGTCTGACTCCACTGACTGGCGCATGGCCAGCTCATTCTCATACCTGTGACAGAGAGCAAGTGATCAGATCTTTGCACCTGGACAATACGCATCTTTTGGTTTGTTCTTGTGCTTACTTGGTTCTAAAGTCATCTGCTGCCAGTTTTGCGTTGTCAATTGCCAGATAGATACCTCCGTTGTTGCGGGTGGCGTCCTGGATCTGTGTGATGGAGGAATGTTCACATTTAGTCTTTCACCAAACTCATCGAACCGTCAGACCAGTTGTATTTCTTTGCATTGGATCAAGTGTAAGTTCCGTTCTGAGCTGGCTCAGTTACATACCTTCCTCTGCAGGTCAGCGATGGTGGCCTCGTAAGCAGAGTAATCACGGGAGATCGGGGAGGTCTTACTCTCCAAGAACTGGCGGATCTTGAGCTCCAGCTCAGCGTTGGCCTTCTCCAAGCTGCGCACCTTCTCCAGGTAGGAGGCCAGGCGGTCGTTCAGGTTCTGCATGGTGGCCTTCTCGTTGGCCCCGACGTGGAGGTCCAGGCCCTCGCCTCCCCCGAGGCCTCCACCGAAGCCTCCTCCGAAGCCTGCACCGAAACCATAGCCACCTGCACCCCCTGCAGACCTGAGGCTGCTGGCGGAGGACACTCGTACTCCCCTGCTACCAGCACCACCGTACACACTTGAGGAGGAGACCCTGGGCAGGGAGCTGCCTGCATATGAGCGTGCGGAGAAGGAGCGGATGGTTGCCATTTTGAAAGTCTGCTCAGGAGAGTCTGCCTGCCTTGGAGAGGAGATGACGGACTGAGATACACAGCTTTTCCCCTTTCCTCCTTTTATAGAGCACACGCCGCTCTTCCTGTAATTGGAGGCATGTGTGGGGGGAGGAGCCTCTGCCCCACCTATCACACTAACCCCTTAGGGGTTAGTTACGTTTTTGTTTTTGTTTTTTGCACAATGATCAGAAGGAGGAGGTGAGATTCACTAAACCCTGTTCTTCTGTTGATTAATCCACTGAATCCATAAATTCTCCAAACAAACCACAGTTTCATTCTTCTCTTCAGCTGTTGTTTCCAGGCACCAACAAGTTGGACCAGGAGCAGGAACTTTATTTTTTATTGTCATAAGGTATAAAAAGTGAGGCAGCCAACGCCCGTTACTGTTTGCCCCAGGTACATTATTTAGTGAAGTATGGCCTGTCTCTGACGACTTATTGACGACTTACTGAACTCTTGCTACCTTGCTAAGACCTGTTTGGTAACCAGAGACAGTAGTAAAGATCCCTATCTTGTCCTTCATGAAACCAGACTTTCATTCACACTTTCAACTCGTACACACTTCTATGTGATACAGAGTCCCGTGAACGTCTCTCAACAAAAGGCCCGCGGCGATGCCAGCTGCAGTCAGGTGTATTTATTGGACCCGGCCCACGTCGTTGTTATGCGGGCTCCTTGTTTTACTTGGCATTGCACTTTGGCAGAAGACCCTGTGTGCACAAGAACAAGTTCAAGCCTGTTTGCCTCCTTCTTATCACAGACATTTATCTTTCTTCACTGCTCTAGTGGGGGACAATCGTTTCGGATGGAGCTCTTCTCCCTGCTGCCGTCTCATCCCATGTTTGTGTGAAACAGACATAAATAATGTCCAACTTTCTGATTATGTTGAAACCCTGTGGTAATATAAGTCAAGTGTTTTGTC
Organism: Aeoliscus strigatus; assembly: GCA_901007665.1. Taxonomy (NCBI): domain Eukaryota; kingdom Metazoa; phylum Chordata; class Actinopteri; order Syngnathiformes; family Centriscidae; genus Aeoliscus; species Aeoliscus strigatus. The sequence continues at coordinate 269,961 of CAAKHB010007872.1, forward strand.
TCCATGGAGGTTTTCACACCAACACACTAACGTCCTGTGTGACCTGTGTGCAGCTCAGATGCACAAAAGGTCACAGAGATATTTTACTGTACATACTGTGTGTGTGTGTGTGTGTGTGTGTGTGTGTGTGTGTGTGTGTTGGGTGGGGGGGTGCTGCTGAAAACAGAGTGCCGTTGCAGAACATTCTAGTTTTCTGGTTGAGACGTCGTTTTTACTTTGGGCTGTTGTTCAAATTGAGAATGACGTATTCAGAGACCTTACACACTGAGACTGTGGAACACTGTAAAACTGAATCCATGTACATCTGCACAAGTTCATCCAGTGACGTTTCACATCAGTAAAGGAAAAAAAAAAGGGTGTGGGGGGGTGTTGGACGTTGACGTTGGAAGAGGAAAGAAGAAAAAACATGACACGGTTAAAATGCACAAATCCTCATTCAGTGGGCACCAGACATCATCTAAGCACGTCACAAGTTCAAGCTGCAGAAGTGACTTTTGATCTTTTTACGTGTGACGTGGGACTGAGTCTGGATCTCAGCCCTGTGACTGAGGTTCCCTGAGGAAATGTCACCTCCATCCACGTCAGCAGACTCTTGTTGCACTGTTGCATGGAAGTGCCTGTGGGAGTTTGATCATCTGTGTTAAAATGGTTGTAGCGCGCATGTGAATGTGTGTGCATGTCTGCATTCGTCTCATTTGTAAATGACCCATTGAGTAACAGACGTTTCCCTGCGTTCTTACACTCATGCGCTGTAGTTACACTTTGTTTTAAAACTTGCATCCAAAGTGTGAATGAATGAATAATGAATGTGTTTTATATTCGTGAAAGGGTGCATACGCTTCTGAATCGAGTGAAGAAGTGAAAAAAGGGTTTGGTTTCATGTGAGAGACAATGTAGGCGTGTTGGAAGGTCGAGGTGTGGTGAGACGCAAATAAAGGACGAGGAATTTATTGTTAGTTGACTGCTGCAAGTCCTGGGACTCTCCAGTCACCAGGAACACAGATATTCCAACCACAGATACAAACTCACGAATGTGGAGTAGTAGTAGTACAAGTAAGCACAAGTACTGATGCACTTGCAGGTGGTTTGTTAGGAGCAAGTATCCATATATCTGTCTGACACTTGAACTAGGACTCTGACCCCGTTGACGTTTCATCTAAACGGGAATGACACCCCGGAACGCTGCAGGTCTCAGGATTCAGGTTTGAGTATGAAGGGCCGTGTCGACACTAACCCCCGAGGCTGCTGGGGAAACTGGAACAGAATGTTCAAAATGCAGTTAGTGCCCCAGGTGCTTTCATGAGGCTGCTTATCACTCATATAGGACACGCAGACAGGGGGGGCACTCTGAGAACATACACCTACGTCCGGGCACTTCAGTTTCATGAGTTATTCATGAAAAGATCTGGATGTCGACAGCAGCCTGCGAGTAAATACTCCTGTTCAACCCTCCAACAAACAGCACTGACCACACATGTCACTTTCCATCTCTTTTAAAGGAGACAACGCTTATTCACTGGTGTTTCTCATGTGTCAGAGTGAGGCAGGTTTCTGTTGGAGCCTGCTGTGCCCCGCAGGTACTGGACACACCCAGGAATGCTTTATGTAACTCTGAGATGTTCAGAGGCGCTGTTCAGAAGGTCTGGAAATTTACAACAGACAATGCACATTCACTTTCTATGCCAAGAAATGTCATCAACCTAGCAGCGTTATTTTAGTAAAGTCTGACGTCTGCCTAACAATCATTGTCTCTTAACTTGAGGCTCTGAAACCCTTGAAATACAACCTAGGCTATTACATATAAGGTTAACGAGATATAAGAGTGAGTTTCACTGTCTCCTCTGGCCCCCACAGGAGTAAGAATCATTGACGACACTCTTCTTTTTACTAAATCTGTTTCAATGACTAAAGATGTGGTTTTCTGTGGAGTAAATCAACCTGTAACAGAGACTGAACAAACCTCATGTTCTCCTGCTGCATGAATTCATGTTTTGTGATGAGCAGATAAACTCAGACGTTTGGAGACCTCCAGTCAGAGGAATGTTTCTGACATAAAACATTCATCCGCTGTGTTTTCTGCCTGATTCTATATGTCATTTCTATCTCTATTCTCCATTTAGTTGATTCTCTAAATGTGTCCCAGTAATCCGCATTTTCGTGCGTTTTCACACAACCGGAGTTGTCAAAGCACGTTTTTGAACAGAGGAACTACGATGACACCTGGTGGTTGTTTGATGGTTTGGGTTTTATTGTAGTTTGTGTTTGGGATTTTCTCCAGAGCATCCACACAGGAAAAACACAGAAAGACACCGACTGGCTGTTGCAACCAAAATAATATCGACTTCACATCTGTATCTCAAAGATTAGGAAAAGTGTTGCCTCAACTTTCACAGCGTGATCATCTTTGAAAGACAAAGGAAATAAAGATAGTGGTGAAATAGTCAGATGAAAAACCCACATAATAACTACAATGAACTTATCTGTGATTACATGCAGACTTCTTGGACACGTGCATATGTTTGGCCTCATGTAAAACAATCCCCACAAAAACCCATGACTTCATCCCAATGCCACCTCGCTACATGAACACAGTCAAAGCCCAGATACAAACATATATTATATCATATCATTATATTATAATAGTGAAGCCGTTCATGAGCCTTTGTCTAATGTAAAAGGTGATATTAACCGCTGACTGCTGTCGATTACAGCGCTAGTAAATTAATGAGTTAGTTAGTAGTTAAAAGTTGGGTGTTAAAGGAGCCAATTCTTGTGAACCATTTGAGGGCCAGATAGTCAGGGATGTGAATACAGAGCAACAGCAGAGGTGTTACTGAATGTCCTGCACTTGGGTGTCGACAGTGGAGGACACCACCTTTCCATCAACGATTTCCTCCACGATGGTCCTCACCCGCCTCTCGATGTGGGGCTTTTGCTCTGAGGAGGTGGAGAACAGACATCATGAGCCATGTGACCTCGGACCTCAGCCCCAGCGAGAGTGGAATCTCAGGTAGGACAAAGGGTGCTTTTCTCACCTTCCACTTCCACCACCTTGCTGATGACCACGGCCCTTTGAGGAGAAACAGCAGAGTTAAATGCACCGCTCCGACCAGCGGATCACGTCCACACTGAGTTTGAGCTCAGACTCACTTTTTCTGGTCTCCATCCAGCAGCCGGCGGTACTCGGCGATCTCCAGCTCCAGCCTCATCTTGATGTCCAGCAGCACGTTGTATTCGACTTTCTGCTGTTCGAGGGAGATCTTCAGCTGCTGCAGCTCAACCTCCTGTTTGTTGATGTTGAGCTGGAGCTGGCTGAGCTGGCCGCTGTACTGGTTCTTTGTTTCCTCCAGACTCTGGAACAGGCACTGGATCTGCAGGACGACGATGGACAGAGGGGTGGTCAGAGGGAACACGCTCTCCGTTGTGTCTGTCAGGACGGAGGTGTTTGTCAGCGGACCTCTGTGATGATGCTTTGGCGGCTGATCTCTAAACTCTGGAAGGTTCTCTTCAACTCGGCCAGCTGTGTGGTAAATGTCTCAACCTCTGTCGTGAAGCTGTTGATTTCTGATTGGAGGGAGTCCATCTGTTCAGACACACACACACACACACACACACACACACACACACACTGTGTGGTTAGAAAGTGTGATGTATGATCCCATGTGGGTCGACAGATAAGACGAGACAAGATAAGATAAAATAAGATAAGACAAGATGCAAAGAATTACAAAAACACAAAACTGAGATAGAAATAAAAATAAAAATTTATGGGAAAGATACAAATTATTCACAATAGAAATATATGACACCAGCTAAAAATACTAAAAGTGCCTAAAATGCTACCTCTATATACAGTATGTTATTGTACTATTATATATATGTATATATGAACATTATTACATGCTCATCACAGGAGCATAAAACTCTTCCCTAATCGTCCTACAGAGAGGATGAGCAGCTTCTAGAGTGTTCCCATCTCACCTTTGTTTGATACCATTTCTCCAGTTCCAGCTTGTTCTTCATCACCAGTGTTTCGTACTCTTGTCGCACATCCTGCAGAACCTTGGACAGATCGATAGGCGGCGGCGTGTCCACCTCCACGTTCACTGTGCTCATCTTGTGCTGGATTCTCAGCTGCTCCATCGCCTGCGACACGGGAACAAGGACATGTACTACCCCAGCTCCACCAACAGATGGCGTTACTGCCGAAGCCACAAACGGAGGGTCTGTCTGACCTCAGCGTGGCTGCTCTTGAGCACCGCCAGCTCGTCAGTCAGACCGTTGACCTGCAGCTTCAAGTCGTTGATGTTGATGCTCAGGTTGTCCCGGACCCCTCGGAGACGTTGCACATCAGCCTCTGCGATGGTGCGCATGTTCATCTCCATCTCGTACCTGCAGGAGAAGTCATTCAGAAGCATTTGAAGCTCGCTGACTTCCTCGGTGTGACTGAATCAGAGCGTGAGGGACACATGAGAGGCAAACTTTACTTCATTTTGAAGTCATCTGCAGCCAGCTGGGCGTTGTCGAGCTGCAGGATGACGCTCTGATTCTCCAAATGCTTCTTTGAAATCTAAACAGGGGAAAGTTGTCCGTCTTTATTCATGTTGGACTGTTTTACGACACAGACTCTCTCTCCAACACGGAGTTGGTGTGTAGTTGTCAAAGATGTGTTCGTGCAGGTGGTCGGCCTGGTCAGTGACGTCTGAACCCAAAGTTTGTACCGATCGAAGAGCGAATGTCTCACGAGCGTTGGAGTGTGTTATGTCTTTGGTCATTATGAAAAGTGTGAGCTGTACCTGAGCGCGCAGGCTGCTGATGATGCTGAAGAACTCCGAGAAGTCTCTGGCAACAGCCGTCCGTTTCTCACAGAACTCTCTGATCTGAAGCTCCAGCTTCCTGTTGGCTGACTCCAGTGAACGCACCTGAACACACAAGCCCAAGAAAGACACGTCACAAGCGCAGATGTCAGATGTGGTAACGACTTCCCGTTGTCTTTGCTCTCTGAAAGTCATTAGCTTGACAGGAGGAGGACAGCTCATCTCCACACACACACACACACACACACACACACACCTTGTGTTTTTAAATCTTTGACCTTTGATGCTCTGCCAATTGATCTTTTTTTCTTAAAATTCAGACCAGTCGTGGTGAAGGCTGGACCTTTTTCCTGACTCAACAGTGTGTGTGTGTGTGTGTGTGTGTAGAGGTGATAGTCCCTGATGCATCTCATCTGATCAGCTGCTGCCGATCTGCGTCCTCTGATGCTGTGGAGCTGTCTTACCTTGTCCAGGTAGGAGGACAGGCGGTCGTTGAGGTTCTGCATGGTCATCTTCTCGTTGGTGGTGACCACCACAGTCTCGGTGTAGGGGGTCACGCCATAGGTCAGCAGGGCGCTGGTCTGGGAGATGCGGGTCCCGTAGCCGCCGGCGCCGCCGTACACGCTGGGAGCACGGCTCATCAGAGGCGCACTGGAGATGCGGCTCGACCCGACAAACTGCAGTCCTCCGCTCACGCTGGCGTTGGAGGCGGCGATGCTGCGGCTGAGAGAGACAGACATGGCTGGAGGTGGTGGAGGCGGTGGTGGTGGTGGAGGTCGGCTGGCAGGTGGTGAGCTGAGGTGGAGAGTCTCCGAGGAGTGACTGCGACTGAGGCAGAGGGACATTTATAGGAGAGGAGAGGACGCAGGTCCGTTTCCACAACAATGTTTGGTATGCTGATAATAGTTATTGTTAACAGGTGTGTGCAGCACATTAGAGACTCGGTGACAACCCGACCATCTAGTTTGTCGACTCACTGATCATCCATCTGATAACCCAGCTAAGGGGTAATTACTGCCAATTATTCAATGGAAGGTTCCTCTGCGTCTGTTCCAGCGTGTGCATGCGGCCGTGCTCGTTGTGTGTCAAAGGTCCACCTGTCCAACTCGGACCAAGATGAAAGGATACAACAAAGTGTGTTTAGAACACAGAACGTGGAGTGTGTGGTGGGGTGGGATAGATTGGAGGAAGGAATCTGATTGAAAACTGAAGGTGGGTCACCCATTGAAATGTTGTTTTGGTTTTTATATATTGTATTTTTATTTTATTTCTTCTATTTGATATTTCTCATACATATCTAAGTGTCGTCTGGTACTTTAACTGTGACTCTGCACAAGAGTTGCAATGTCTCTGGACTGCTGGTTTATACACAGATGGCCCGTTCAAATTCCTTGAATCCTTGAAACATCCTCATCCCAAGTCACAGTGACCTTGACCCCCAGTGGCTGACTGGGGCAAGATGTCCATCCTTATTTTCATGTGGCTGTGATCTAAACCCTGTGTTCTAAACTAAAACCGATTTTGCCTCCATAAGACAACAATAAATCATTTAACAGATTGAGAAATCAAATCAGTCAACACTGAGGATCTTACGAGGGAATATCTTTTTGCACCTTTTCGAAGCTGAATCCTTCTCTTTATAGAACCGCCTCAGTTCTTTCACTGTCTGAACATACATCTACAGTTGGTCTGTGTATCCCAGTGAGGAGGAGGATCTATCTTCATGAGGTTTCTGCCTTTTCCTCTGTTCCATGGAGAGGAAATTGTATGGAGTCCATGGAGACTATTATATTTGTTGTATCACTGCTACGGACACGGGTGAAGACTGAACATGATCCAGGGAAACATCAGTGCAGCAGTTGAAACTTGAAGGTTTTAGATAGATCTAGATAGATAGATAGATAGACAGACGGACGGACGGACGGACGGACGATAGATAATCATATTGTACATGGAGGTTTGTGAATTGACACTGAAAACTGAACCAAACTTGTCACGTGTCTCAAAGTAGTATTTTGTTGTTTCCCACCAACTTCAACTCCTTCAATCACTGTCAAAGGATGTCAAAGTAAAGAGCAGGGCAGTCGGCCGTGTGTGGCCCACACCCGTCATCCCCTCAAGGTCACATTTGACCCATGAACTGTGCGTCCCTCTGCCGAGCTCCTCACATACCTTGAACACACCTTCAACCC